>ONZH01006732.1:0-20490 GCA_900303285.1 Rhinella marina
GTGTCATTTTATCTTTGTGTAAATTACCCTCTGCGAAAGGTCTTGGCGTCCGTGTTCATTGATAATATTGTCCAAACTGCATGGTGTTCCTGAGAATATCGTTTCTGATAGGGAGTACAGGTTTGTGTCTAGGTTCTGGAGGGCGTTCTGTAATAAGATTGGTATCTCTTTGTCCTTTTCATCAGCCTTTCATCCAGAGGACCAACGGTCAGACTGAACGTCTTAACCAATCCGTTGAGCAATATCTCAGATGTTATGTTTCTGATAACCAGCATGTGTGGGCCAGATTCCTGTCTCTGGCTGAATTTGCAATTAATAATCGTGTTAATTCATCCTCTGGGATGTCGCCGTTTTCTGCATATGGGTTTTCATCCACGCTTTGGCTCCTGTTCCCATCTGCGTCGGTTGTCCCAGAGGTCAATGATTTTTCTCAAGAACTGTGGCAGCAGTTTGGGCACAGGTTCAGCCGAACCTGGAAAAGGCCAAGGAGTTCAAAAGCTAAGGCTGATAGAAAACGTTCTAAGGGTGTGAATTTTAAGGTTGGGGATAAGGTATGGTTATCGACTAAAAAATCTCAACATGAGGGTACCATCCTACAAGTTTGCACCTCGCTTCATTGGTCCTTACAGGATCACCAAGGTGATCAATCCGGTTTCTTTTAGGTTATGTTTACCCGACTCCCTTCGTGTTCATAATGTTTTTCATGTGTCTTTGCTCAAACGTTATGTTGCTCCCGTTGGTCCTGAGGAACAGTCTCCTCCTCCGGTTGAGGTAGCAGGACAAATGGAGCATGAGATTGCCAGAATTGTGGATGTGAGAAGGGTCCGGAATTCCTTCCAGTACCTCGTACATTGGAAGGGGTTCGGTCCTGAGGACAGTCTTGGGTACCGTTGACCAGGATGCATGCAGACTCGCTCATCCGAAAGTTCCATCTGCAGCATCCCGATAAGCCTGTTCCCGCTGGTAAGGGTCCGGTGGCCCCTCGTGAAGGGGGGGGTACTGTCACGCGAGGTCGGCGTCGCGCTCCCTCTGCACGACAACGCCGGACCTCTCCGCCCCCCTAGAGACGAGCAATAGGGAATTGAAGTGCTGGGTCTTGTCACCAGCACTTCATGAGTTAATTCTCTGTTTGGGTTTAGCCATGTGGTGCTGATCACACCACATGGCTACTTTACATATTGTTTGGACAGCTTGCTCCGCCTCAGGTCATGTGATGCTGGCCACATCACATGATCCTGGGCGGGCTATTTAAAGATGGCAACTGCCTCACTCAGATGCCTGTGATTAGTCTTCTGAGATTAGTGCTTTGTGTTGGACCTTGCTGTTGATTATTGGTATATTGGATTTTGGCTTCGGACTTAGACTACGCTTTTGCAATTCCCCTCGGTATTTGACGTGACCCCCTGTTCTTGACTTGGCTTGCTGACTATTCTGCTATTGTGTTTGTTCTCTCTGTGTTCGTCTTTCCCTGTGTTCCCTTCCCTTCCCTGTGCACGTACTCAGCATAGGGACTGTCTCCAAGTTACGGTTTTGCCGCCTAGGGCATCTACTGTAAGTAGGCAGGGAAAGAGGTGGGGTTCAGACAGGGCACACTATCCCTTGTTTCCCTGTCGTGACACGTACAGAATGTGTCACCTGGACAGAAAATACGGATTGTGCTTTGTATATAGGTGGATAAGTTAGAGCAAAATTACGTATTTTATTACGTACCTTGCAGTATGGAGCAATTACACTGAAACTATTAAATTAGGCAGACTTGGTCTGCTTAAGTGCAACCCAGACAAATGTCGCACAGAGATTTTTCTAATGAAGCTGTATCAGTGAGAGCAAAAGACTTTTTTAATTAAGTGACCTACAGAATGTGTCACCTGGACAGAAAATAGGGATTGTGGTTTGTGGTGACTGGACAGCTGAACTGTTACACACAGAATGGTTCCACACAGCTGTATGAAATGGATTTGTATCACTGAGATAAAACAACAAAAAAAAAAGTATTTATTTATTTTTTTTATATATATATTTTTTATATACCGTATATTTTTTTTTTAACGTGATGACGTGCAGAAACTATCAGAGAGCAAACTCAGCCCCTGCTGACTGTGGCTATTTTGACTGCAACCAAGACAAATGTCGCACAGAGATTTTTGTAATGTAGCTGTATCAGTGAGAGTAAAAGACCTTTTTTAATTAAGTGACGTACAGAATGTGTCACCTGGACAGAAAATATGGATTGTGTTTTGTATATAGGTGGATAAGTTAGAGCTAAATTACGTATGTTATTACGTGCCTTGCAGTATGGAGCAATTACACTGAAACTATTAGATTAGGCAGACTTGGTCTTGGACTTGGACAGAGATTTTTGTAATGTAGCTGTATCAGTGAGAGCAAAAGACTAGAGTTGAGCGAATCCTAAAAGATTTGTGGATTCGGGATTCGGTCCGAATTTTCCACGGGATTCGTGGATTCGGGCCGAATCCCGAATCCCATTAAAGTCTATGGGAGACCCGAATTATTTTGCAGGGGCCAAAGGTTCGGCTGTATCTATCCACAAAATTGTGGATAGATACGCCGCGGCTCCTATGAAGAAGCTCCATAGTTGTCCGTGCGTACGGACAACTATAGGCATTTTCAATGGGGCCGCCCGGCGTGTGTTCCGTGCGTACGGAACACACGCCGGGCGGCCCCATTGAAAATGCCTATAGTTGTCCGTACGCACGGACAACTATAGGGATTCTTCATAGGAGCCAAGAAGACCAAGGCCCAGCCCCCTCCAGCGTCAGGACAAGTAAGTTTTTATGTTTTATTTGTGTGTATATGTATGTGTGTGTATATGTATGTGTGTGTGTAGTATGTGTGTATGTATATGTGTGTGTATGTATGTATGTATGTATGTGTGTGTGTAGTATGTGTGTATGTATATATGTGTGTGTATGTATGTATGTATGTGTGTGTGGGTATATGCATACACTGTACGTACTGTATATTGTACAGCGTGGTGCAGGGGTTATATTGTCCTGCATGGTGTAACCGCCATGCATTTGTTGTACAGTATATATTATAATCCCTGTACCATGCTATACAATGTACAGTATGATTCATACACCATACTGTATAATACACAATATGATCCGTACACCATACTGTATAGTATACAGTATAGTCCCTACACCATGCTGTATAATACACAGTATAATCCGTACACCATGCTGTATAGTATACAGTATAATCCCTACACCATGCTGTATAGTGTACAATATAGTCCGTACACCATGCTGTATAATACACAGTATAATCCGTACACCATACTGTATAGTATACAGTATAATCCCTACACCATGCTGTATAGTATACAGTAAAATCCGTACACCATGCTGTATAGTATACAGTAAAATCCGTACACCATGCTGTATAGTATACAGTATAATCCGTACACCATGCTGTATAATATACAGTATAATCCGTACACCATGCTGTATAGTATACAGTATAATCCCTACATCATGCTGTATAGTATACTGTATAGTCCGTACACCATGCTGTATAGTATACAGTATAATCCGTACTCCATGCTGTATAATATACAGTATAATCCGTACACCATGCTGTATAGTATACAGTATAATCCGTACACCATGCTGTATAATATACAGTATAATCCGTACACCATGCTGTATAATATACAGTATAATCTGTACACCATGCTGTATAATATACAGTATAATCTATCCTTGTTGCTGCTCCCATTCAGTATAACGTCTCCTTAGTTTAAAAAAAAAAAAAAATCGGTAGCTCAGGTATACATTTCTTTATTGGCAAATGGGGGCGTGGCATGGGAGGAGCCAGGGTAGCATGTGGGATGGGCCGGGGTATTGGGTGGGGTTAGGGGCCCCATTCAGATTCTTGCTATGGGGCCCAATGATTTCTATGTACTCCCCTGGCTGTATCTATCCTCAATTTTGCGAATAGATACGGCCCCATTCATACAGTCGTGTGAATGGGGCCTAAAAGTTGCCCCAACATGTGAAAACCTCAGAAAATGATGGAAACACCTTGGAAATGCATAGGAAAAACCAGGGGCAGCATGTAGGGATGCCTCTGAGGCTCCCTAATTGCACCATTTTTTCTAAATCTGGCCAATAGTCTGGGGATGTCCCCAAGGCAATTTTCAGGGACACGGTAATGGTGACCCACTTAAAAATGCTGCCTGACAACCTGGCGGTGAACCCCTGATTGTCTGTCTTTCAATAAGATTGCAGTGTAAAGCATGGTGGTGAGCCTCAGTATGACTTTTAGGATGGAGATTGCATGTGGACACGTACTCCCTGGAACAGGGCTGCCATCAGGAATTTCGGGGCCCCCTACAGGCAAATTTCGCGCCCCCCCCCCCTTTCGGGTAAACTTTACAGATTGCAAAATGGCTAACTTTTTTTTCTTAACAAGTCGCATCATTGTGTTTGTTATCCCTGTACGGTGACATCACTGTGTTTATTATCCCTGTACTGTGACATCACTGTTTATTATCCCTGTACAGTGACATCGCTGTGTGTATTATCCCACTGCAGGAAGAGGTAAGTGGTCTGTGTTTGTTTTCTATTTTTCAGGGTCGTGAATGCAGAGGACTAATTCGGATTCGCTGGACTACGTCGGACCAGCTTTTTTTTTTTTTTAATAAAATGGTCAAACAGGGGTCTGGGGGAGTGTTTATTTCAATAAAATGTTTTATACTGGTGTGTGTGTATTTTTTTTTTACAATACTACAGTTTTAGTAATTACGGCTATCTACAGACGGCCCTGATTACTAATACTGGGCTTAGTGCTTGCCGGTATGGCAGGCCAGCACTAACCCCAACATCTATTACCTCGGCACCCACCGCCACCAGGGGTGCCGGGAAGAGCCGGGTACCCGCAGGACCGGACCTTCTAAATTGAGGGTCTGGCTCTGGGGCGGCTGCAGACTGGTACCATTAGGCTGGGAAGGGCCAATAACCGTGTCCCTTCCCACCCTGGTAGTGCCAGGCTGCAGCTGCTGGTTGGGGGGGAAGGGGGGGACCCCACGCCATTTTTTTTTCAAAAATTTCATTATTTTTTTTTTAAAAATGGCATGGGGTCCCCCCCTTTTTTCCTTCACCAGCCAGATACAACCAGCAGCAGAAGCCTGGCACTACCAGGGTGGGAAGGGCCACAGTTATTGGCCCTTCCCAGCCTAATGTTACCAGCCTGCAGCCGCCCCAGAGCCAGACCCTCAATTTAGAAGGTCTGGTCCTGCGGGTACCCGGCTCTTCCCGGCACCCCTGGTGGCGGTGGGTGCCGAGGTAATAGATGTTGGGGTTAGTGCTGGCCTGCCATACCGGCAAGCACTAAGCCCAGTATTAGTAATCAGGGCCGTCTGTAGATAGCCGTAATTACTAACACTGTAGTATTGTAAAAAAAAATACACACACACCAGTATAAAACATTTTATTGAAATAAACACTCCCCCAGACCCCTGTTTGACCATTTATTAAAAAAAAAAAAAAAAAGCTGGTCCGAAGTAGTCCTCTGCATTCACGACCCTGAAAAATAGAAAACAAACACACAAACACAGACCACTTACCTCTTCCTGCAGTGGGATAATATACACAGCGATGTCACTGTACAGGGATGATAAACACAGCGATGTCACAGTACAGGGATAATAAACACAGTGATGTCACCGTACAGGGATAATAAACCTCAGATCAACACATTGTGCCCCCATCAGACCTCAGATCAGCGTCTTGTGCCCACATCAGACCTCAGATCAGCGTCTTGTGCCCCCATCAGACCTCAGATCAGCGTCTTGTGCCCCCATCAGACCTCAGATCAGCGTCTTGTGCCCCATCAGACCGCAGATCAACATCTTGTGTCCCCCTTCAGACCTCAGATCAGCCCCCAGTGCCCCCATCAGACCTCAGATCAGCCCGCGATGCCCCCATCAGACCTCTGATCAGCCCGCCGTGCCCCCATCAGACCTCTGATCAGCCCGCCATGCCCCCATCAGACCTCTGATCAGCCCCCAGTGCCCCCATCAGACCTCAGATCAGCCTACCCAGCCACTTTAAAAAAGCAGACTTACCTGTTCCTGGCCGCCGCTGTCCTCTGGCTCCCCGCTCCACTGTCTTCCTGCCAGCGCGCACTATGATCTGACGCTGCGTCAGGTCATAGTGCGCGCCGGCAGGGAAGACAGTGGAGCGGGGAGCCAGAGGACAGCAGCGGCCAGAACAGGTAAGTCTGCTTTTTTAAAGGGGGGCCGGGCGGCATGGATCATCACGAGTCCGCGCTGGCTCGTGATGCCGTGCCGAGCCGAAGCGGCAAATATTCGAGCGAATCCCGAATATTGCCGCTTCGGCTCACTCATCACTACAAAAGACCTTTTTTAATTAAGTGACGTACACAATGTGTCACCTGGACAGAAAATACGGATTGTGGTTTGTATATAGGTGGATAAGTTAGAGCAAAATTACATATGTTATTATGTACCGTGCAGTATGGAGCAATTACACTGAAACTATTAGATTAGGCAGACTTGGTCTGCTTAAGTGCAACCCAGACAAATGTCACACAGAGATTTTTGTAATGTAGCTGTATCAGTGAGAGCAAAAGACCTTTTTTAATTAAGTGACTTACAGAATGTGTCACCTGGACAGAAAATAGGGATTGTGGTTTGTGGTGACTGGACAGCTGAACTGTGACACACAGAATGGTTCCACACAGCTGTATGAAATGGATTTGTATCACTGAGATAAAACAACAAAAAAACTATTTTTTTATTTTTAATTTTTTAAATTTTTATATATATATATATATATATATATATATATATATATATATATATATTTTTTTTTTTTTTTTTTTTTTTTAACGTGACTTGCAGAAACTATCAGAGAGCAAACTCAGCCCCTGCTGACTGTGGCTATTTTGACTGTAACCCAGACAAGTGTCGCTCAGAGATTTTTGTAATGTAGCTGTATCAGTGAGAGCAAAAGACCTTTTTCAATTACGTGACATACAGAATGTGTCACCTGGACAGAAAATACGGATTGTGGTTTGTGGTGAGTGGACAGCTGAACTGTGACACACAGAATGGTTCCACACTGCTGTATGAAATGGATTTGTATCACTGAGATAAAACATTAAAAAAAAAGGGTTATATATGGCGATAGCTGCACTACTAGTGTCAGCCAGCCCAGCCAGGAGACAAAAAAAATGTCTTGCAACCCTTAGAAGGGCTGTTGGGTTCTTTTGAGATCACTCCTGCCTAACAGAGAACTAAATCCAGGCCCTAACACTCTCCCTGAAACGCAGCAGCTCTGTCCCTAACGACATCCAGACAGCTTCTGAGCCGAGCACCGCGGGCAGTCACTAGTATATTCCAGGGTCACCTGATCAGGCCAGCCAACCCCTGCTATCGACATGTAAGGGCCCCACGTGATGCTGGGTGTACCGCAGAGTCTCCTGGCTTGTGATTGGCTGAGTTTATAGGCGGCAAAAATTCAAAATGCGGGAGATGCCATTTCCTCGAGCATGGCAAGATACTCGTCCGAGCAACGAGCACTTACGAGTACCGAAATGCTCGAACGAGCACCAAGCTCGGACGAGCATGCTCACTCATCTCTAATTGTGAACTCACCTCATCTTCATTTTACTTCTAATGATTTCATTAGATCAGGGCTGGTAATATTACATATCACAATATTTGCAATGCGCAGTCAAGTTAAGTCAGAGTGCAATATGACACATCACTACTAATATTAGTTTATGCGGGTCAAATGAAATCGCTTGTGTACCCGCTCTTTCATATTGCAAAAAATTGAGATGGTGATGGTGGTGGGTAGTGATGTGCGAAGTAGTGAAAAATTCAATTTGGCTGCTTCGTCGAATTTTACAAAAAAATATAGTTTTGTGATGAATTACTTTGCCACAAAGTGCATTTCTTTGTAAGTAGTGGGTGCAATGACAGGAAGCAGCAATTGTGCCACCCTTCGTTATTATACCCTTCAGTCAGTTGATAGTCGATCACGGCATCTGATATTGATATTACAGTGCAAAATAAAAAAAGAGAAAATCATACCTACCTCATCCATTTGATTGCTGCGATCTAGATTGAAGATCTAGCATGAAATCTTGTGAAGTCTGTGATGACATCATCACGCAGGCTCTTCGCACTCAAATGTGTGAGGTAAATCTATTTTTTTTTTTTTTTTTTACCGCCATTCAGGGAAAATAGATTCTCTACCACAAATAAATTCGACTACGCACCATATTGAATTTTCCCTGAAATTCGGATTGAATTCCACCTCGTCTGGATCAATTCGCTCAACACTAGTGGTGGGGGCCTAGAAACCCACAGGTATAGCTGATTAGTTGGTCAGTTCGAATTTTCTCCAGCTATTTATCAGGGCTACTGTCTACTTACAGGGTACTAATGGAGAAAGAAAAAACATTTCCCAAGAAGTATCCCTCACAGAAACTTTCCACTAGTGCACATGACCTTGACACTTATGTGCACTGGTCAGCTCTTTCATATTGCAAAAAATTGAGATGGTGATGGTGGTGGGTAGTGATGGGCGAAGTAGTGAAAAATTTGATTTGGCTGCTTCGTCGAATTTTACAAAAAAAATATAGTTTTGTGATGAATTACTTTGCCACAAAGTGCATTTCTTTGTAAGTATTGATATTACAGTGTAGAATAAAAAAAAAATGAGAAAATCATACCTACCTCATCCATTTGATTGCTGCCATCTAGATTGAAGATCTAGCATGAAATCTTGAGATCATCACGCAGGCTCTTCACACTCAAATGGGTGAGGTAAATCTAATTTTTTTAATTTTTACCGCCATTCAGGGAAAATAGATTCTCTACCACAAATAAATTTGACTTCGCACCATATTGAATTTTCCCTGAAATTCGGATTGAATTCCACCTCGTCTGGATCAATTCGCTCGATACTAGTGGTGGGGGCCTAGAAACCCACAGGTATGGCTATTTAGTTTGTCAGTTCGTATCTTCTCCAGCTATTTATCAGGGCTACTGTCTCCATACAGGGTACTAATGGAGAAAGAAAAAACATTTCCCAAGAAGTATCCCTCACAGCAACTTTCCACTAGTGCACATGACCTTGACACTTACAGTATGTGCACTGGTCTGCTCAGATTCCTTCTCCAGCACCATCTGCGATAAGACGGACAGACCCTACCAAAGTTGTTAGCCACTGCACACTAGTGCTTCACCTGGACATGCAATTGGTGGTGGTGGTGGGGTGATCCAACAGAGGACTGGGAGGGCTCTCCTTCTCTCAATAACTGAAGGCTAAATAGGATCCTTGGGGTAACTCCTTTGACTCTGGGATAGACATTCAGGTGCCTGTGTCATCTGCTTCCATGGTAATTTGACATGGCAAGCAAACCTGCAACATTTACCTACCAAACAGCACTACAACTCACAGGCAAACAATTTAGCTATGAAAGAGAGCATTGAGGTTAAGAAACTCATATCTGAAGTTAAAGGGGTTTACCAAGACTTTTTAAATGATGATCTACCCTCTGGATAGGTCATCAGTATCTTATCGTTGGAGGTCCAACATCCAGGGCCTCTGCGCATGTCAGAGGACATGTGCCTGTGGTGTGAAGACTAAGTCTGCGCTCATGCACAGGAGAGCATAGAGGCAAAGGGGCTGTACACAGCATGGCTGTCAGGTAAAAAGAGCAGGAGAAAGGATGGTCTTTCTCAAATAAGAGCATTCCTAACTTAGGTTTAATGCCCACATGGGAAATTGAGATTAGCGATGTGCTAGTGACATTGGTGATGTCATCAGCCGAGGGTTTATAAAGCCATCCCCGTCCCTCTCAAACACACTTTGCCCAATTCCCCTGAGGATGCCAGTGTAACTGGTGAAACACGTCGGGGGGCAGTGTTTGAGCATTTTAACACAGCGAGTGCACATAGGGAATAATGAAGTATGTAGGATATAGATAAGCAGCAACATAGCGCAGGGCAAAGCAGTGAGCCGCAAACTAAAGTGCAGTAACTGGCCCCCTGTCCCCTAGCTAGTGAAAAAAACAGTATTTAGAAAAGATAAGGATATAAAATAACCATGTGACACAGCTGCTAGGTATAAACACCTTTATTTAGTTCATTGATATTTTTAATAACGGATTAAATACATGTTATGTTTTAGCAATTGGCACATGAAACAATAAGGTGTCATTGGTCTCATTTGTAAATATATATATATATAAATATATGTCACATGACTGTTTAACTCCGCCTATATTCACTATATATTGAGAGTGTCACACTGATTTTGTTATGCTTGAGAAAGGTATCATTGAGAATACCGAAACGTTGCATCTGTTTTTGGAATAAAGTCCAACACCGTTTTCACAGACTGGAGTGCTGCCTTACTTTTTGCAATATATTGGCTGGCGTATCATCTTGAACCAGGAGGAATTGCACCCACTTATAGCATTGCTGACTAGTGCTGCTGTTTTATTTGTTGATTATATATAAATATAGATAGATAGACAGAGAGACAGAGAGGGGGGGGGGAGTAAAAAAAAGAGGAGCATACACATGTGCCAGGGGCCAGGAAATAAGTTGGTACTTAGATTGCTCAGTGATTGTAACAGAATTCACTATTGGGGTGCTGGCAATAAGCCTATGAATGTAATCTAACCAATTATATCTCCTAATTCTCTCCCTCTCTCTATAGTTTTCTTAGTATAGCAAGATTACTCGCTTGTGTCTGTAATTGCATTTTTTCAGACACTGCCACAATACATCCTTCCAGGTCACTAGCTGAACACAGAATAATGCTTTATAACATTCTCAGCAAAGGACCTTCCTTAATACTTCCCCGATTGGGTGATCCTTGCTGTCTGTCAGCCTCTGAGCCAAACAGGGCAAGCTACCCTGACTTCCTTCATGTGTCATGTGATCTTCCATCTTCTTCCTCTCTCATGATTCTTCCCACAAATATTCACAATAAAATTGTGTTAGCCACCTTTTCTTGCAATTTGTCAGAAATGAATTGAAAATACTACAGATTCATTTGGTGGACACATTTTTGCCAAATCCGATTAATTTAAAATAGATTTGTTTATCTCTAGTTTGATTTGCTCTGTGACTATAAATTTAGCTATTTTCAAATTATTGAAAATATGGGGGGGGTCATTTACTTAACTAAATACATCTAAATTAGGCATATTGCTGGCACAGATTGCAGCTCAAAGAACCTTATGTGACCTTTCCCCACTCACGACAGGTCTACAAAAGTGGGCATGGCGTGGGCGGGGAAAGGAACGGGTTAGTAAGCCAGTCTCATTCATCATTTTCTACACCAGTTTTAGGCGTAGAAAAATGGTCTAAATCTACATCATCAAAGGAGCTGGCGTAGATTTAGAAGTGGCGGTGTATCCACCTCTAAATAACTTGGGGGGATCCACTGCCAGTGCAGGGCCTTATTGAGACGAGCAGTGTATAATGTGGTGGAAAAATGAATCCAGCCAGCAAAGGAAGAAATATGGACAGTCAAAATATATTAGTAACTACCTTGTATTAACTTGTATTAACTCTACATAATTATTATTTTATTCATTTATATGAATATAGTGTGAAAATATTTAGCAGTGTTTTAATAAAGCATGCTTACTGCAGCTCCATTCAACTCTATGGGACTCCTGGAGATAGCTGGTAGTCTTATGGAGTTGAATGGAGTGGCTGACATACATGCATGTCTCCATTTAAATAGTGAGCTTGGGCCCCTGTTTTTGTGCTCAGCAAGGACCCCAAGGACAAGGCCCCCCCGGCAATCAGACCCTTATCACCTATCCTCTGGATAGGGGATGTTATCTTAATGGGAGAATCCCTATCTAATATATAAAGCCAAGTGAATGTATGTATGTATGTATTTATGTGTGTATGTCCGGTAAAGGAATCTGCACCGTCGCAGCTACAATCACAAAATTTGGCACACAGGTACATCAGGTGTCCTGGAAGGTTTTAGAATGGGTGTCAGCTCTCCAGGACATACCGTACCTGAGATATTCCCAAAAAATGCATTAGCCAATAGAAGCCTAATCACATGACCCTTATCAGCCAATAGAAGCTCGCAGACCCTTAGCCTCTACATACAGACAGTTTCACACCAGGTTTCCATAACAACCCAGCCATTTTCCTTCACTGATGTAGGTCTGCTTTAAATGGGCAGGGCGATGTGGATGACACTGTTAAAGGGGTATTCAGGTTACCATAAATATACCTTATGTTTTAAACTAATTCATCAATCATTACCTAATATAATGTAAATTTCACATATTTTCCGTTCAGTAGTAATAAAAGATGTTTTCTTCCACTGCTACCCACTGTGTTTCCTCAGAAATTACCATGGCATCGACCTGTAATTCAGGCCACCCTCAAATGAAGGACTAAAAAGCCCCGCCCCCAGATCCAGCTAACCCCCCCCCTCCTCACTCCGCAGCCGACAGGGATTGCAAAAATGAAGGTAAAAATCAACTTCTGCCAGCTGCAGGGGTGGAAGGGAGGGTGACTTTCTCCTTCCAGTTCATGCTCAGACTGCACAGTGCTGATAGAAATTGCAGAGGATCCAGCACAGTTGAATAAAATACAAGAGCCTTTATTAGAAAAATCCAGATACACGAATGGACATACAACACTCCATTTAGCTGTATTGACGCGTTTCGGATGATATCACATCCTTAGTCATAACTCAAAAACAGGATGCATCCTGGCCAAGAAATACTGTCTCACTCCTCCCCCAAGGTGGAACCAAAAGGGGGGAAGGGGGGAGGGGAAAGAACCAGGTGACTAGCAAATCAAGGTACACCTGAAACTTGAACCAAGAGGCAGCCTGTGTCTTAAACTACCAGACACACAAATATGAATATAAAATCAAAACATTGCTATTCACTATATATAATAATACATGAGTTCCTTTTATTCAACTGTGCTGGATCCTCTGCAATTGTTCTAAGCTGGTTTTGGTCTGAACCTGTCCGTGCACGGTAGTGCTTTGCCAAGGGTGAGCTGGAGGCGCTTTTCTCTTCCCTGTTTTGCACAATGCTGATGTCTGAGAGTGAGCTGTTTAAAAGGACATCCCTGTGTCCATCCAGGCCCTGCGCTGGATGAAGGATAGAGAGTCTGAAAGCCAGACTGTCAGGCCTGAAACCGGACCTCTGGCCATCATAGGGGCAGGCTGCTGTGTAGGCCACAGTTAAAGGGGAGAGTGATGTGGATGTTACTGTATAGGGGACAGGCTGCTGTGGAGGTCACTGTTAAAGGGGTGGGCACTGTGGAGGTCACTGTTAAGGGAGCGGGGTACTGTGACAGTCACTGTTAAAGGGGCAGTTGCTGTGGAGGTCTCTGTCAAGGGGGCCAGGAATGGTGGAGGTCAGATAAGGGGACTGTAACCTATGGTCAGTGTTAAGGGGTGGGTGCTGAGGAGGTCACTGTCAAAGGGGTGAGGTGCTGTGGTGCAGGTTGCTGTGAAGGTCAAAGTTAAGGGGGTGGGCTGCTGTTGAGGTCCAATTTTAACCACTTCCAGTCTGCCCATTGACTATAAACGTCCTGGTAGTGGATCTCTATCTCTGAATGGACATTTTAAAACGTCCTTGAGCTTTGCCCCCTGTGTGCAGCACCTGTACATAGAAGCTCCATGACTCAGCTGCCTCCTGACAGCCAAGAACATGGAGCTTTAACCTAAGACCTTTTTTCCTGGCCTCCAGGCTTTTGATCACTCTGACAAGCTGTCAAAGCCATCACAAATACTTGTACTATCTCCCTCTCTTTACTGCCGGTCACAGAACAGATTACAACCACATATGGGGTGTTTCTGCAAACTTCAGAATCAGGAAAATAAATATTCAGGTTTGATTTGCGGTTTACCCTTGCTATCTTATAGGAAAAATGAATTAAAAATTGAAAATCTGCAAAAAAAATATATTTATTTTTAAATTTCACCTTCCTTCTGTTTTAATTCTTGTGGGAAATCTAAAGGGTTAACCAACTTTGTAAAAATCAGTTTGGATTTCATTGGGGGCTGTAGTTTCTAAAATATGTTCATTTATGGGAGGTTTCTATTATTTAAGCCCCTCAAAGTCACTTTAAAACTGCAAAGGTCCTTTAAAATTAACTATTGGAAATTTTCATGTAAATCTTAAAAATTACATCTAAAATTCGAAGCCTTCTAACGTCCTCAAAAAATAAAATTACATTTCCAAAATTATGCCAACATAAAGTGGATATATGGTGAATGTTCATTAATAACAATTTTATTAGATATCCCTATGCAACTTAAAAGCAGAGAAATTCATATTTAAAAAATTGTGATTTTTTTCAAAATTTTCAGCAAATTTTGGATTTTTTATAAATAAAGGTAAAATATATTGACTCAAATTTACCATTAACACAAAGTAAAATGTGTCACAAGAAAACAGTCTATGAATGGCTTGGATAAGTAAAAGCGTTCCAAAGTTATTACCACATGAAGTGACACATGTCAGATTTGCAAAATTAGGCCTGGTCAGGAAGTGGGCCCGGATGGGAAGTAGTGAAGGAGATGGGGCACTGTGGGGGAAGTCAGTGTTAAGGGGTGGGGTCTGTGGAGGTTACTGTTAAGGTGGCGGGGTGCTGTAGAGATCACTCTCGATATCTTTTAATGACACACACATAAGCATTAAATGAAGCCAGGTCCTTCTGCTAGTAAGGAAATATACTTATGTACTATAAAAGAATCACTCCTAAAGTTTGTTGTATTAATCAATGTTTATTAGAGATGAGCGAGCACTAAAATGCTCGGGTGCTCGTTATTCGAGTCGAACTTTTCCCGATGCTCGGGTGCTCGTTTCGAATAACGAACCCCATTAAAGTCAATGGGAGACTCGAGCATTTTTGCAAGGGACCAAGGCTCTGCCTAGGGAAGGCTGGGTGAAAACCCGGAAACCCCAGAAAATGATGGAAACACCACCGAAATGGACAGGAAACAGCAGGGGCAGCATGCATGGGTGCCTCTGAGGCTGCCTAATCCCACCATTACCCCAAATTCTCCTAGTGGGGCATGTGTGGTATCGATTCTTCTCAGTTTAATACCGTATATGTCCCCTATCTTGGGACCCTATATTTCATGGATTTTTCGATTACGGAAAAGGAAAAAGAGCTTGCTCTGGCCAGGGGAGTGTCTTTCCTACTGCAGCTAAGGGGACATGTCCATGCTCTGCCTATCACAGGTCAGGAGGCAATTAAAAGAAGAACCAAAGAAAAATCTGTACAATATCTAATACGTCCCCTATCCGGGTAAATTGTTTGGAGAGAGGGCCTGTAGGTGGGGGGCAGGCTGGGGGGAAGGAGGTTAAGCTGGAAGAGCCAGAGGAGTGCCCCCTGGGCTAGCGTGTGTGGTGGTGACAACAGCCGGATGGATTTGGGAAAACTGTTGCTTTAACCCGTATGGTATTGATTCTTCTCAGTTTAACCCTTTCACGACCGGAGCTTTTTTCGGTTCTGCATTTTCGTTTTGTGCTCCCTGCCTTCAAACAGCCATAACTCTTTTATTTTTCTGTTCACATAGCTGTATGAGGGCTTGTTGTTTGCGGGACAAGTTGTACTTTCCAACGCCACCATTTAATATTGCATACGGTGTAGTGGGAAGCGGGAAAAAAATTCCAAACCGGGTGAAATTGCAAAGAAAACGCTATTCCGCTACAGTTCTACGGGTTTCTTATTTACAGCATTCGATGTGCATTAAAACTGATCCGTTACTTTCATTCTACTGGTCAGTACGAATCCGGCAATACCTAATATGTATAGTTTTTCCTGCGTTTAGATGGTGATAAAATAATTAGAAAGTTGCCCTTTTTTTTTTTTTTTTTCCTTGTCATATATTGACCCCTATAACTTTTTGGTATTTATGTGTACAGAGCTGTATGGGGGCTCATTTTTTGCGGGGCGGTCTGAAGTTTTTATTGATACCATTCTGGGGTGTGTATGACTTTTTGATCACTTTTTATTTAATTTTTTTTAGAAAAAAAAAGGGACAAAAAACTGCGAATCGCCATTTGGACGCTTTTTTCCGCCACACAATTCGCCGTATTGAAATTTTTTTTTTATATTTTAAAAGTACGGGCGTTTTCGGTCACGGTGATACCCATGATGTCTATATTTATTGTTATTTAGGTATTTATTTTTTACTTATACGGAAAGGGGGGTGATTTGAACTTTTATATCTTTTTTATTTTTTATATATTTTTTAACATTTTTTTTTAATTTTTCTGTGATTATTTTAAAGCTCAAATATCATCTGATCTATTGTGTTTTGTTTTTTTTCTTTATGAGCAATCATGGATTTACTAGATGCAGTTAAAACCATGAATTGCTCATTTCTTATCCTGGCCTGCCATCTAGTGGCCAGAATAAGAATTGCAGTTTGAAAACTGTAATCCTCACCAGCGAGGATTACAGTTTTCATATGGTGTACAGACACCCCGATTGGCCAATCGGGGCGTCTGTACACCACCCGGAAGCGTGGGCTTCCGGGTTCAGACGCTTCCTGATGCCGTGATCACGTGTGATCACGGCATCAGAAGGCCCTGGAAGTCTCCGAAGACGGAGGTAAGATGCGGCAAGTCTCTGCTGTTAGAAACAGCAGAGACTTGCCGGCCATGACGCCCGCCGCACCCGCGAGCGGGCGTCATGTCCCCGCACCGCCCGCGCGCCGTACATGTACGGCGGCGGTCGGGAAGGGGTTAAAATCGTATACGTCCGCTATCTTGGGACCATATATTTCATAGATTTTTCGACCACGGAAAAGGAAACAGAGCTTGCTCTGGCCAGGGGAGTGTCTTTACTACTGCAGCTAAGGGGACGTGTCCATGCTCTGCCTATCACAGGTCAGGAGGCAATGAGAAGAAGAACCAAAAAAAAAATCTGTACAATATCTAATACGTCCCCTATCCTGGTAAATTGTTTGGAGAGAGGGCCTGTAGGTGGGGGGCAGGCTGGGGGGAAGGAGGTTGAGCTGGAAGAGCCAGAGGAGTGCCCCCTGGGCTAGCGTGTGTGGTGGTGACAACAGCCGGAATGGATTTGGAAAAACTGTAGCATCAACCGGTACGGTATCGATTCTTCTCAGTTTAATACCGTATACGTCCCCTATCCTGGGACCTTATATTTCATGGATTTTTCGACCACGGAAAACGAAAAAAGAGCTTGCTCTGGCCAGGGGAGTGTCTTTCCTACTGCAGCTAAGGGGACGTGTCCATGCTCTGCATATCACAGGTCAGGAGGCAATTAAAAGAAGAACAAAAAAAAAACATCAGTACAATATCTAATACGTCCCCTATCCGGGTAAATTGTTTGGAGAGAGGGCCTGTAGGTGGGGGGCAGGCTGGGGGGAAGGAGGTTGAGCTGGAAGAGCCAGAGGAGTGCCCCCTGGGCTAGCGTGTGTGGTGGTGACAACAGCCGGATGGATTTGGAAAAACTGTAGCATCAACCGGTACGGTATCGATTCTTCTCAGTTTAAAATCGTATACGTCCCCTATCTTGGGACCATATATTTCATGGATTTTTCGACCACGGAAAAGTAAAAAGAGCTTGCTCTGGCCAGGGGAGTGTCTTTCCTACTGCAGTTAAGGGGACGTGTCCATGCTCTGCCTATCACAGGTCAGGAGGCAATTAAAAGAAGAACCAAAAAAAAATCTGTACAATATCTAATACGTCCCCTATCCGGGTAAATTGTTTGGAGAGAGGGCCTGTAGGTGGGGGGCAGGCTGGGGGGAAGGAGGTTAAGCTGGAAGAGCCAGAGGAGTGCCCCCTGGGCTAGCGTGTGTGGTGGTGACAACAGCCGGAATGGATTTGGAAAAACTGTAGCATCAACCGGTACGGTATCGATTCTTCTCAGTTTAATACCGTATACGTCCCCTATCTTGGGACCTTATATTTCATGGATTTTTCAACCACGGAAAACGGAAAAAGAGCTTGCTCTGGCCAGGGGAGTGTCTTTCCTACTGCAGCTAAGGGGACATGTCCATGCTCTGCCTATCACAGGTCAGGAGGCAATTAAAAGAAGAACCAAAAAAAAATCTGTACAATATCTAATAAGTCCCCTATCCAGGTAAATTGTTTGGAGAGAGGGCCTGTAGGTGGGGGGCAGGCTGGGGGGAAGGAGGTTGAGCTGGAAGAGCCAGAGGAGTTCCCCCTGGGCTAGCGTGTGTGGTGGTGACAACAGCCGGATGTAGTTAGAATGACGACGCAGGACCCCAACTTAAAAATTTAGCATCAACCGGTACAGTCGTAAATTATGAGATTGATCAAGAGTGGTATGTCTTCTATGTATACTACTCAGTTTAATACCGTATATGGCAGCTATCCGGAAAAATAGTTTGGAGAGAGAGAAAAATAGGACAAAGACGTAAATTGTTTGGAGAGAGGGCCTGTAGGTGGGGGGGCAGGCTGGGCGGAAGGAGGTTGAGCTGGAAGAGTCAGAGGAGTGCCCCCTGGGCTAGCGTGTGTGGTGGTGACAACAGCCGGATGTAGTTAGAATGACGACGCAGGACCCCTACTTAATAATTTAGTATCAACGGGTACAGTCGTAAATTATGAGATTGATCAAGAGTGGTATGTCTTCTATGTATACTACTCAGTTTAATACCGTATATCGCAGCTATCCGGAAAAATAGTTTGGAGAGAGAGAAATATAGGACAAAGACGTAAATTGTTTGGAGAGAGGGCCTGTAGGTGGGGGGGGCAGGCTGGGGGGAAGGAGGTTGAGCTGGAAGAGCCAGAGGAGTGCCCCCTGGGCTAGCGTGTGTGGTGGTGACAACAGCCGGATGTAGTTAGAATGACGACGCAGGACCCCTACTTAAAAATTTAGCATCAACCGGTACAATTGTCATTTATGAGCTCGATCAAGTGTGGCATGACTTTTTAGATGGAGATTGCATGTGGTCACGTACTCCCTGGAACCCCATAGTCACCCCTTCTCTGATGTGCTAGCCCAGAACATTCTCTGTCCCAATTCGCAAGACCTTTTGCAGTCTCCGTGTGCTGACAGTGGGGAGTCTCCGTGTGTTGTCTGAGGAGGTGGTGGACAATGGCGAGACACAGGTGTCAGGGGGTGAGGTAGTTGTATGGGAAACAAGTTACAGTGGGGACTCCTTGGGGGGGACTTTCTCATGATGGGACAGATTCAACTTGGGTGGATCAGGCACAGGAACAGATCAATTTTTTTTGTGTGTGTTTATTTAACTTTTATTTAGCAAAAATAACCACAGAGATATTTATTCGTTATCTTCGCTGTGCAGTCTGGCGTTGGGGTTCGTCACTTTGATGGCGAGCTGTGCCGCTCTCTCCACAATGGTCTTTAGGTTCTTAGATGGAGACGTTGTGGGCGATTTCTGCACAGAAGGACTTGTTGCTCATCAACAGAACCTCGAGCTCCTTGACATTGTGGACCAGGAATTTGCGTAACCCTGTGAGCAACGTGTGTTTGGTCTTCTTGTTGCTACCGTATCCAATGTTGGGCAATATAGATACGCAGGTAATATTATTTTTCACACCTATCCCAAAAATAAAATTTACGCAGTTTGCGCAAATAAAACTGGAAACTGGAACTGGAGAGAGGGCCTGTAGGTGGACCTCCGGAAAAATTGTTTGGAGAGAGGGCCTGTAGGTGGAACTCCGGAAAAATTGTTTGGAGAGAGGGCCTGTAGGTGGACCTCCGGAAAAATTGTTTGGAGAGAGGGCCTGTAGGTGGAACTCCGGAAAAATTGTTTGGACAGAGGGCCTGTAGGTGGACCTCCTGAAAAATTGCGGAACCCTGAGGAACCCTGTAGCTGCTTTCCCCCGGAGGAGATTTGAATTCCGGTGAAATCCAGGCTTTGTTCATTTTAATAAGCGTCAGTCTGTCAGCGCTGTCAGTTGACAGGCGTGTATGCTTATCGGTGATGACGCCACCAGCTGCACTGAATACCCGCTCTGACAGCACGCTAGCGGCAGGGCAGGCCAGCACCTCCAAGGCGTACAGCGCCAGTTCAGGCCACGTGTCCAGCTTTGAAACCCAGTAGTTGTATGGAGCAGAGTGATCGCTACGGACGTTGGTATGGTCAGCTAGGTACTCCTTCACCATCTTTCTGTACAGCTCCCCCCTACTCTGCCTAGACTGGGGACAGGTGACAGTGTCTTAATGGGGTTACATAAAACTGGCAAAGGCCTTGGAGAGCGTTCCCCTGCCAGTGCTGGACAAGCTGCCTGCTCGCCTCCTCTCCCCCCGCTACTTGGCCCACAGAACCATGCCCTCTGCCGCTAGTGGCGTCAGATGGGAAGAATTGTTTCAGCTTGTGCACCAGGGCCTGTTGATATCTATTCACTCTCATACTCCTTTCCTCTGCAGCGATGAGAGTGGAAAGGTTCTGCTTTTACCGTGGGTCCAGGAGAGTGAACACCCAGTAATCGGTGTTTGAAAAAAT
>ONZH01006733.1:0-28038 GCA_900303285.1 Rhinella marina
TCAACCATACTGGCCTGGGTGCAATCAAGTGCTGCCGCCTCCTCCTCCGTCATTTGTCACTTCTCAACCGTACTGGCCTGGGTGCTATCAAGTGCTGCTGCCTCCTCCTCTTCCGTCAATTGTCTGTTCTCAACCATACTGGGTCCAATACAGTACTATTACTGCTGCTGGTTCCACTGTCAAATGTCTGTTTTCCCACCCTACTGGGTCCAAGGCAATGCTGCCGGTGTTGCCAACTTGCACTTTGTGTCCTATGTCCCGTGTAATCACTTACACCTTGCCTAATGTGTACCTGTTCTGGGGTGCACAAGGTCTAATTAAATGGTACGCCTGTCTGTCTTCTGACCTGTGATGTCACTGAGACCGCATCGACTTCAACGCAGCCTATTCTTGGGCTGGTGCCACGATCTACCGTGTGTTTTTGGTGCTCTGGCATGACATGGACTGCTCCAGCGGACATCTTCAATGCTGTCAAATGTTGTCGACCTGGCTGTCGACGACTATTTTTGCACTTTGATTTTTTCCACTTTTTTCATTGTAATAGCAACTGCAACTAAACGAAACTATACCCTATCAGACTCCCACTATTGTAGCTGCAATTATTCAGCCGTTATAGCAAGGTTCGTTTTAGGTTCGGTTCGTACGAATCCGAATTTCACGAAAGTTCGCCGAACCTAACCGAAGTTTTCAAAAGTTCGCTCATCCCTACTAACAGGTTGATGTGATGATGCAGGTGTTCAGGACTCCAGGTCAAAGAGAACCGGGTGAAGATGTTAGGTTAGGTCCTACATTTGATACAAAGTCAAGTGAAGTACTTGGTCCTGGTCATCCTGCCCATGCTAGAATCACAAAAGGAAGGGATTGTGACGAAAATGGTCTCACCTGTGGTAAACTATAGCTTGAAATAAGATGCCGCACAAGTAGTAAGGGAGAAAGAATGTAGACAGGCAGTGAAGAACATCAGCAAGCTAATGGATGCTGTAGAGATGCACCCCGATGGTAAACTGAATCCAGAGTAGTAAGAAAGGAAAAAAAAAACATGTAGGGAAAATAAAGGGTGCCTGAAAGATAACAAGCTCACAGGAGTCCAATTTCCTTATGGAAAGTGTATAGAGGAGGTGTAGAGAGACAGAGAAACTGTCAAGTATTATTAAGAATTTTATCACAGTAATGTTAAACCACCTCCCAAACGGAGAAAGGAAAAAGTAGGTCTTCGACCTTATAATGGTCCTGGGGAATGGACCTGCAGCATCTGCCTTGTTCACAGGAGCCCAGAACTGTACACAGTACTCCATATGTGGTCTGACTAGTGATTTGTAAAGTGGCAGGACTATGTTCTCATCACGGGCATCTATGCCTCTTTTGATGCAACCCATTATCTTATTGGCCTTGGCAGCAGCTGTCTGACACTGGTTTCTGCAGCTTAGTTTGCTGTTCACTAAAATTCCTAGGTCCTTTTCCATGTCAGAGTTACCCAATGCTTTACCATTTAGTATGTACTGGTGACTTGCATTATTCCTTCCCATATGCATAACCTTACATTTGTCAGTGTTAAACCTCATCTGCCACTTTTCTGCCCAAGCCTCCAGTCTATCCAGATCCTGCTGTAGCAGTGCACTGTCCTCCTCTGTGTTAATTACTTTACACAGTTTAGTGTCATCTGCAAAAATTGATATTTTACTGTGCAAGCTTTCTACAAGATCATTAATAAATATATTGAAGAGAATAGGACCCAATACAGACCCCTGTGGTACCCCACTAGTGACAGTGACCCAATCTGAGTATGTACCATTAATAACCACCCTCTGTTTTCTATCACTAAGCCAGTTACTTACCCACATACCCACATACAGACATTTTCTCCCAGGCCTCATGATATTACATTTATCCTCATACAGGTCTAACTCAAAAATCTTTTTGATGCCCGCCTTTTGAGAATGCAGTGTTCCATTTTGTTGCCTGACAATGTTAGTATCCAAAGGTGTAATACTTTGAATCGAGCCACCCTGTTGCCTCTGGAGCAAGGGGGGAGGAAAGAGTTAGGGCACCTCATGACTGTTTGCAGACGATGTCACAAGAGACAGTGGGATATGGTAAGTCAGCCATTAGATAATTCAGATCATGTGCTCTTTGTGGATGGATCGAGGTATGGCCAGGATGGCAGGTACTACACAGGTTGGGCAGTGGTGACTAAGCATGACACTCTAAAAAGTAGAGTCCTTACCACTACACATGTCAGCCCAAGAAGAGAGGCCAGAGACTCTGGAGATGGTTTGCAGATATGCAGAGGGAAAAACAGCCAGCATTTACACTTATTCCAGGTATGCCTTTGAGCCCATAACTATGGGCCCATTTGGAAAGCCAGAGACTTCATGACCCCTTCACGTAAATCCATCAAAAATTGGGAAGCGGTGAGGTCTCTGATGGAACCCCTCATGTTGCCAACTTGAGTGGCAGTGATAAGAACGAAAGGCCACTGTGAAACAGACACAGAGGAGGCGAAGGGAAAAGCCAAGGCAGATCAGGTGGCAAAATTTTTTTTTTTTTTTGTCTGGACTCCACAGCAGCCGAGTCTGTGCGGGGTTCTTCCAGTTTGGACTGTGGTGATTGGAATAATTTGTTGGTGATCCAGATGGAAAACTATTGTTTTGTGCAGACCGAGGAGGTGAGGTGGAGATGAACGCTGGGTGATTAACAGTCTCCTTTGGTGAGAAAGCTAGGATGGCAATGGCCGCCCCGGCAATCAGAGCAAACAAGGTAAAGAAGAACACGGGATAAGAGTCCATAAAGGTCTTGTAGAAGCCGTGCTCCCCGGTGTAAGGCACATATGCTGGGCCAGTTGCTGCCATCAGTCTGATGGGAACATCTAGGGTTTGGCCTGAAATGTAACTGGAAACAGAAAGTGATGTGGAAAATGATCCCTGGTTTAAAGCCTGCACGTCAGTAATGCCAACTTCATAGGTTACAAAACTGGGAACTCCAGACAACTTTTCTTTTCGATAGACAGACACCACTGGAGATCCAACCTTTTTTTTTTTTTTTTTTCTTTTTTATTCAAAAGAACAACTTCATATCACAACATTTATATAAAAATACATATATACTTATCTATACCATCCAAATCCCCCCTCCCCCCCCCCTACCGCTAAGAGAGAAAAAAAAAAAGAGAAAGAAAAAGGGAAAATCAATCCCTATTTTTTTCATTTTATCATAGTATAAATACAGTTTCTTCCATTCCATAAATCCCGGTGGGTCAGGCGAAATCCAATGTCTAACTATCAAGAGTTTAGCTATAAATATGGCTCTAATTAATATCCCTCTATTAACCTTATCTATTGTTACTCCTGAATCATCCCCCAATATAACCAATATTGGAGAGAAAGGTGGGGAAGTACCACACATACCTGGTATATGGTCCCATACTTTTTCCCAAGAATCTACATGACCACATCATGTGTAACCATCCAGCCTTGGTTTCCCCACATTTTTTACAACTGTAATATCCATCCTTCCTTATTCAATTCAAGAATTCGGGTGTACAGTACAGTCTGTGTATTATATTGAATTGTATAATCCTGTGACTTGCCGACTTTGAAACTTTTTGTATATTTCTATAAACCTTATTCCACTGGATTTCGCCTACCGCATTCAGGTCCTCCTCCCACTTTCCTTTACTAGTAAAAGTTATCGATTTACCCCCTCTTATCATACTGTACAAACAAGATATTTCTTTCTTACAAATCTCGTTTTGAATCAGTCGCTTTATTAAGCCCTTAGGATTAATCATATTCATACCTGGTCCCCTTAATTTCTTTTCCACTGTAGTTTTCAATCTTATATAATCAAACCAATCACTTTGACTTAATCCAAATTTTTCTATTGCAACTTCCCAACTTAAGCATTTTCCCTGAACATATATTTCCTTCAGCACCACCGACCCTAGTTTTTCATACAGTTTCAGCTGATCTCTTGGGAAGAATAACTTATTTATTATGGGGGCAAATCCAAAAATCCCAACCTGGTCTGTCACCCTTTTGATTTCATCCCATATCTTCACCATAGTCCTCACCACTGGGAACTGTACCCACCTTCTATCTGTGAGGAATCTTGATTCCAAGAGATACAACATATCCCAGGCACATATACCAACCTCGTTAAGGAGAAAAGTTACCAAATTATCACTTCTCCACTTAAGCAGTTTATATAGTTGTGAGGATAAAAAATAAGATCTAATATCTGGGAAAGCGAGACCACCGGCTTCTTTTTTCACATATAGGTAATTTAATTTTATCCGGACCCTTTTTCTCCCCCAGATTAATGCATTAAACAAACTTACAATTTTCCTCATGTGGATATCCTCAATCCAAATAGGGGCGGACCCAAACAAATACAGGACTTTTGGAAGAAGTACTGCTTTAATTAACACTATTTTATCCACCTTCGTCAACCAAAACTTATCCCAAATTTCTTCTTTCCTTTTAATCTCCTTGATAATCTCCATCTTGTTTAATTTATTAAAATCTGTTATCTCCCTTGAGACCCGAACCCCAAGGTACTTAAAGTCAGGTGGCAAAAATTGGCTGCCAAATTGCCTAGGCAGACCCCTGCCTTAGTGGCCACAGCTCAGGTCCCTGAAATAACTCCCCCTGTCCCCCTGGAAGTTCTTAACACCTTACAGAACCAGGCGGAGAAGGAGGATAGGGACCAGTGGGTGTCAAAAGGGGGGCCTGCAAAGGAGGGACTAATACAGTTTCAAGGAAAACTCTGCCTTTCCCTCTAACCCACAATGGCACAGGAAACCTATGGAGTGACGCACCAGTCAAAAACTGTTGTGTGATTTAATACATAGTGCACGGTACGCCCCAGGGTTCAGCACTGTAGCAGCCAGATATACTAAAGGGTGTATGAAGTGATGCCCCGAACAAACGTGGGTTAGATGGTTATGGTACCTCAGAAACACACACTTCGCCCCTTGTATCCGTTTCAACACGTGAAGACTATGTTCAACTACCCATGGTAAGAGTGTATGAGTATCTATTAGTGTGTGATTACTTGTTTTCAGGATGGCCAGAAGCATACCCGGTAGCTAAGGTCACAGCCTAGACCACAGCAAAGAAGATTATGGCTGAAGTTGTATGCAGGTATGAGGTACCAGAGACCATTGAAGGTGACACAGGTCTTTATAGGTGAAGTGATGCAAGAGATGATTAAGGTTTTTAGTGTAGGACAAGCCTGAAGTGCTTCGTACCATCCACAAAGCAGCGGTAGGGTAGGAAAGAACTGAACGGGACACTAAAGCTAAAGATTTAAAAAGCCATGGCACAGACTGATAAGCCATGGACAGAGTGCCTACTGTTATCCCCCTTTTTAGTAAGGTATACCCTTAACCGTAAGACAGGCCTTAGTCCCTTTGAGGTCCTTTTTGGGGTCAGCCCCTAAGACAGGATTGTATTTCCCACAGCAGCTCCAGATGCAACATGGTTGTCTGACAGATTATGTGATCAGTTTGCACAAGCATTTGACAAACACATTCTCGAGTTTTTGCTTCACTTCTGGGTTGGATTCTGATAAGGTACCAGGGACCCACCCACCTGTGTCTGGGGATTGGGTGGTAAAAAGACATGGTAAAACAGTCCTCAAACCCTGGTTTGATGGTCCATTACAAGTGATGTTAACCCCAAGCATATCAGTGAAGCTCAAAGGAAAGCCAGCTGAGAGCTTGGACACACATGTATTTTTTATAGATGCCATAGGAGTCCCAAGGGGATCCCCAATGAGTTCAAAGCAAGAGATCAGGTGGTAGCGGGATTTGAGTTGCTTATTCCCACTATCACCATCAACAAAAATGTAGATTGGATTAATTACATCTATCATAATCAGCAGATATTTGTGAACGACTCCAGAGATGCCCTGAAACGGGATTGTGGAACAGTTGGGTCCCACGAGTATCGTGGAATTCCAGAACAGAATGGCATTGGATATTTTCCTGGCAGAGAAAGGTGGAGTATGTAAGATGATAGGAGATACCTGTTGTACTCTTATTCCAGATAACCCGAGACCAGATGGCCAAGTGATAAATGCCCTGAAGGGACTCACATCTTTATCTGAGGAGTTGAAAAGGAACTCAGGCATTAGTGATCCATGGGATGCCTGGTTTGAGTGGCTGAAAGACTGGAGAAAATCTCTGGCCCAGTTAGGAGTTGTCATTTTGATAAGCCTGAAATAATGCTTGCTCTGTTTCTTGTGTAATCCCTTGTGCTAGGAAACTTGACAAAGTGGAGAATTCCATCCCAGAGATGATTATGACTGAACCATATGATGACATCGGGAAGGAGATTCATGTGCCCTTGGATGACATCAGCACCCCCTCAATTAGGCTCCATTCACACGTCCTGTTTTTCTTTCCTGATTCGATCCTGATCCTGATCTGGATCCATTCATTTCAATGGGTCCTGAAAAAATCAGGATCGAATCAGGAAAGAAAAACAGGACGTGCGAATGGAGCCTTACAGTGCTATGAGGTGGGAGTAAAGATTCCTTGGGACTCTGTGTTTCAATGGTTGATAAGCCCGACAACTAACCTTAAAAAGACGTGATGTATAGCTTTAACATATATCCACATATTCACAATCTTCGCTTATCTTAAACACATATTCCCACAATCCTTCACATAATCCTTGCTTAAAGTAGCTTAGTGTGAGTGGTCCTGTGTGCCCAGAGGATTCCTGACCCACAGCGGAAGAAGGAGAAGACTACCAGATGGATGTCAGCGAAGAAGTCCCACATGTAGTTCCAGTATAGCCCATGTTAAGGCCAGAGTTAGAATCTGACTTTCCTTTGTGCAAGTCCATTAAGAGGGAGTCTATCTATTAGAGATAGATTGTCTCCTAACTGGTGAAGAGGACACAGGCACAATGGAATAGATTGTGAGGCCCATTTAGATTAGGGACAGACAACACCGTGCTTGAAATGGCTTCAAAGGGGGGACTGTTATGGATATGAAGACTGAAGAAGTAAAGCCATTACAAGATGGTGTCGGCTCTGGGACCACTCCTGCTCTTATCTATAGTTTACATTCTTTAGCTAGACTAGATTCACAGAAGTGAAACTTTATTTTGCATTACTAACCAATAAAATATATCCTAACCCTCAGGAGAGGATTCACCCCTCCCTGGGGTATATAACCCTTGTATCCTCCTTTAATAAACAAGAACCTCTTTGACCCTACCAGGTGTCAGTGTTGTTTCTTCCATGCATGTAAAATTCTAGGATTACTTTAATTTGGGGTAGAGAAACAAACTTCAAGGCTCCCGTTGAGAGCCATCCTTATCACTAGTGACAGTAGTGACCCCAAAACAGAGTGGGAAGGGTGGCAGCAGCAGTGGCAGTAAGGCTGTGTTCACATCATTGTTTATTCTTCCCGTTCTTCTGAGCCATCAGAACAGAAAACTAAAAAAAAAAAAACAAAACAAAAAAAACATAAATCCATAAAGCTTCTTTCAGATGGTCAGTATTTGATTAGTAATTGTAATCAAAAACCAAGAGTGGGTCCACATCAGAAATAAAATGTATCTCTTGCATCTCTTCTGTGTTTTGGACCCACTCCTGCTTTTGGTTTTCAAATACTAATCTAATACTGATGCAAAATACTGATTTGCGACAGAGGCTTTATGCTCAATTTGCATCCGATTTGGCCAGTTACATCTGAAATAATTTTTTTTAACAAGGAAAAAAAGCTCTGCATGCAGGACTTTAATGGCCTTTCACATAGTCAATACTTGGTCAGTATTTTGCATCAGTATTTGATCAGCATTTGTAAGCCAAAAATAGGAGTGGGTCCAAAACAGAGATAAAATGTAATGGAAATATTTGCATCTCATCTGTGTCTTGAACCCGCTTCTGCTTTTGACTTACAAATACTGACCGTGTGAAAGAGGCCATATGACTGCTGAAAATACATCATTTTATTTTTATTTTTATGTTCTTCTGCCGGTTAAGAAGTATGGAAAAATAAACAGTGATGTCAACACGGATGAAAAGGGACAATAGTGAACCCATAAGATAGTGTGGATGGGGTCCAACAACAGTGGCAGTAACAGGCACAATAGAGTCCCTATGACAGAATGGGGACGGGCAGCAGCAGTGACAGTGACAATAGTCACCCCATGACAGAGTGGGGAGGGGGGACAGCAGCAGGGGCATAAAGCACAAGATGTTGGCAGATCACAGTAGTAACAGAACCCAAAAACAGCAGTGTGCTAGCAAGGCCCAGTGGCATGCAAATCCTTTTTAAAAATTACCATTCACATATCAGTAGGCCAAGAAGCCCCATTGTAGGAATGGCATTAGAGGCAGCAGGCAGGTGGCAGCATCAGAATGGTGGCAGCAGCATGTGGCCAGAAGTAACGGCCCATTTTGCAGAATATTTGGGTATGGTAGCACACTACCGTATGATCATTAGTGGCAGAATGACTTATTCTGTTGCATTAGGTACTGGCGTCTGGAAATCCAGATCCACACTTGATTCACCTTTATAAAGGTTAGTCTCTCAACATTTTAGGAGGAAAGGCAGGTTCTCTTAGGGGTAACTATCCCCCACCCCCCCGCCGCATTGAACATCCGCTCTGATGCCACACTACTGGTCAGGCAGGAAAGCACGCTCATGGCAAATGGCCAGTTGCTGACAAAATTCAAGTTTGCATACCCAGTAATCCAGGGGATCTTGGATCATGGGTGACAGGGTGATGTCCAAGCATGCCACCACCTGCTGGTTGAGGTTCTGCTGCATGTCTTGCTGCTGCTTCTTCTGGGCGGTTTCTTCAGAAGGCAGCTGAAGAAAACTACTCATCATAGACTCCAGACTGAAGTTGCTGCATATGAAACTGGTGCTGCTCCTAACCCACCTTCTTCCCACTAGTCATAGCAGTGGAGCATGAGCATAGACGGTACCCAGGTCAGACCTTCCTGAGGATGAACAATGTCACTTGTAGGCAGCGACCAACTGACTACACAGCATGTCTCTATAGTAGTCCATTTTTGCATCAATCTCAGAAGGTCGAAAAAATGCTCCCTCTTTTACCTGCAAAGGTAATATGCTCTACCCCAATATTAGATCACCTGTACGAGCAGAGTAAGACAGTCAATGATTTCTTAATGCTGCAGACAGGCAGCTCTACTCCCCAGTATAACTTCCATATTAGCCAGTGGTAGCTCATGTGCGACATGTGTCATTTTCTCCAGCCCTTTTAGAAGGAGTGGCTGAAGTGCATGCACAGTTTCCTGGACATTTTTAACAGGTCTTTCAGTTCAGTGGAAGAATTGAAGAACCGGTTGACGATGAAATTGAAGATGTGAGCCATGCCGTGTGGCTCTGTTCTCCAAGGCTGACCATTTGCAGAACTGCCTGACAATTTCGTGCTTTGCATAGATGATATGCTTTTATGAACCTGTGCACTGCTACTGTGTTCCTCACAGGTAACCTCCCGAGTAGCAGATGGTGTATCCCTCCCGCGTTTGGCTGCAGATCTCCCAATGCTTCCACCCTGCTTTCTCACTGGCCTACTTCCACCTTGCTGTCTGTCGGGCTGGCAGCCACTCTCTCCCCCTGATGATGATGATGCTCTCATGGCTCCCACGTACGATCAGCTACATCATCATCTACATCAGTTTGGTAGTCACCCTCACCTGTCTCTTTTGCAAGTCCCTGACCTCTCGCAACATGTGCTCCCAACCGACTGTTATCATCGTTAGTTACACACCTAGAGGAGCCCACAGTGGACCACTTCTGTGGTGGCCTGTAACTGTCGACTGTCTTCACTAAGCTCATCCTTGCTGAAAAGCGGAGCAGAGCTGGTGGCATACATTACATAGCTAGCAAAATGAGCAGCAAAAGCAAGAGGAAGGTTTAGGACAGGTGAGGGCACGGAGACAGTTCCTGGACCATGCCAACTAAGTGTGGTGTCAGAGGTACTCTCCGATTCCTGTTGCTGCAGCTTCTATCACCCCCCCCCCCTTTTTTCTGCTACTACTTGTACCAACTACAGCAAAATTTGTACACTGTCTGCTCTCTTGGAGGGCCCAGGCAACTGTTGGCCATAATGTACAGTAACTTTATCAGTAATGTAATGGAATAACTAAGAATGTTGCAGCAATTGAACAAGATAAAAGTGAGATATATTATACCGCCCTTTAATACTTAGGCACAGTAATTCTATATAATAGTATATAAACAGATTAACAGGGATTGTGGCAGTAGTTGAACAAGATGCATATGGTGATTAAACTCAGCCTGCACAGTCCCCTGCAGTATCCCTATGCTTGCTTTGCGGCAAATCAAATTTTCCTAAACTTTGAATTGAATTCCACCACAGATGCTTCGATTTTCTCAACACTAGTTGTATGATATGGTCAGCTACAGTATTTATCTTAATGGTCACCATTAGAGATGAGCGAGCACTAAAATGCTCGGGTGCTCGTTATTCGAGTTGAACTTTTCCCGATGCTCGGGTGCTCGTTTCGAGTAACGAACCCCATTGAAGTCAATGGGAGACTCGAGCATTTTTTGCAGGGGACCAAGGCTCTGCCTAGGGAAGGCTGGGTGAAAACCTGGAAACCTCAGAAAATGATGGAAACACCACGGAAATGGACAGGAAACAGCAGGGGCAGCATGCATGGATGCCTCTGAGGCTGCTTAATCCCACCATTACCCCAAATTCTCAGGCAACAGCCTGGTGGTTGCCCTCATGGCAATTGTGCTCACCCAGACCAAGAAAGGCGATGCAAATACCTATCACATGTTAGGGAAGCACCCAACTAGGTGCAACGAAGGTCCATCACCGCCTGCAGGTGACACCACTGCTCATGCTGGCACTGCAGCTGACATAAAAAAAAAGGTTTAAATGATCCAATAAATTTCGTTCCACTTCACAATTGTGACCCACTTGTTGTTGATTCTTCACCAAAAATTTAAAATGTTATATCTTTTTGTTTGAAGCCTGAAATGTGGCAAAAGGTCAAAAAGTTCCAGGGGGCCGAATACCTTCACAAGGCACTGTATATTTAAAAAATACGTAAATGATAAACAGTGTGCTATTCTTTTTGTGAAGAGCATGTGTAAACTACCTGTTGTTAAGGGAAATGTGAATTGTGGCTGTTTTCACAAAGTGTTTGGTTAGTGATTTCCATCAGTGATTGTTAGCAAAATCCAGGAGTGGAGGCTACACAGAACGAAAACATAATGGAAAGATTTGTACCTGTTTTCAGTTTTTGGCCTGCACTTGGTTTTGTTTCACAATCACAATAAATGATGGAAATTAGTGACCAAACACTGATTATATGAAAGCTGCCTAAATCTCAAAATCAGATCCAAATATGGAAGTAGATTGCAACAAAGACAGGTAACAAGTTGGCTACAAATAACTGGCTAATATGCTCTAATAAAAAAGCAAAGAAAAACATCAGAGTTGCTTTCTTTCAGCTTTGTACTTATCCATCAAATTGAACAAAAAAAGTCTGTTATGTGATAAACCTATTGGGGCATAAGGAAGCCACATATAAGGAGTTAAAGAAATAATTTTTCAATATGCAGCAAATGAATTTGTGTTTGTGCCTTTTTCTGAGATTTAAGCATAAAAGATTGAACTTGATGATCTCATGTCTTTTTTCAACCCACTAACTATGTAACTATGCAAATTACTCATTTGCATGCTGTCATATTGGGTTGCAGGATCTTATTTCAGATTACAGTGCTGAGTGGTAATGTTTTCTGGGCTGCACGGAATAACATGCTTGGCCTTATAAAAGTACAAAATCCAAACTTCTGAAAATGATATATCAAACAGGGACATATTTGCCATGCTCTTCCTCAAATGCAAACATACACTCTCATAAAGTAAACTGGTCAGACATTTTAGTTGGCTGTCAATGCCAACAGAAATTTCTCCTTACTTCCTCCATACATAAACATACATTAAACATGTAATTCCTGTTGTTGTTAAAAGTTACTCCCTATCTAAAGGTTATGGGATAACTATTAGATTGGTGGGAGTCGTACCTCTGGGAGCCCACTGATAATGAGAATAAGGAATCTGTACCCTCTTGGACGCCCTGAAATGAACAAAGAGGTAGATTGGGCATGCAAACTGCTGTTCCCTTTCTATGGGAGTTCTAGAAATAGTCGAGTGCTGTAATTGTCTATCTCCGGAACTTCTGTAGAGATAAGGTAGCGGTAGTGTGCATGTACATGCCAGACCTAACGCTTCGTTCATTTTGGAGGGACTCGACCCCCACAATATAATAGTCACAACCAGAATATCCCTTTAATACATGGGTTATAGCCCAGAGCTTCATTCATGATTCTGCATCTTTAGAATCTCCCAGCATTCTCTGTAGTCAAAATACCAGACACTGTATGGTATTCTAACAAGAAAACGGCTTCACAGTATTATAGGAGCTCTACCAAACTGAGATCCACGTTTGCTCAGGGTGTCTGATCTGTAGTCTGTAGATCTGAAATCTGTAATTAGGGGATCTGGTCTGGGATCTGTATTCCTTTGATGTACGGGAAAGAGGCTTCAAGGGTTGAGGTATATGTCAAATATAAAATTAACCTCACAGTTTGCTTGTTGCTTAATACATAATTTCTCAGAATCTCCCTAATGTGACTTTTGAACGGAAGGCAAATAAATAAAAAAAAATGCCTAAAAATCTGCATACAAATCAACAAAATCCATGTGGTCTATGTGGATTTGATTACCAATATCTCCTATTGCAATGAAACAAATAAGGCATGCTGCAGATTTGAAAATCTGCCACCTAACTGGTTGCAGGTGTAGAATGGTGAGATTCTTTATAACAGTCATTACTAGAGATGAGCGAGTAGTGAAATATTCGAAAGTTCGAAATTCGATTCGAATAGACCGCGAAATTCGACTATTCGACCGAATATCGAATCCCATTAAAGTCTATGGGAAAAAAATGCTCGCCACTTGGAAATCTCAATTCGACCACTTGGAGGTCACCAAGTCCACCCTGAAACCTCAGAAAAGGATGCCAACACTGCTGGAATGCAACTGGGACAGCAGGGGAAGCATGTCCGGGTGCATATAACACGCCCAAGTCGCACTATTACGCCACTATCACAGCCTCTCAACAATACACTCCAAAGACAATGTAACCTCTCTGTAAAGTGAGACCATACAAGGAAACCTTCTTTCCTCTACATTGCCATGGACCCCAAGCCAAACTAGACAAAAAAGAAGATAAAATTCTGCACCCCTTAAAATCACGTTGCCTATGACAACCACAGATGGCATAGGCAAGGGGGAAAGCAATCAAGCCATCACTATTTTTCCCTCTGTGCCATCCCTGCCTGGCCCAGGCACATGTCCCAAAACATCATCCACGCCCGAGTAACACGGTTACTGCAAAAGGCCATTTGACCACCAACACTTTGGTTTGAGGCCGGGGATGCTACATCTCCCTGACGGCACACTGGGTGAATGTTGTGGAGGCAGGGACGGGCAAACCTGCTACCCCCACCCAAGTTTTGGGCCTTGGTTCTGTCTGGATTTCCGCAACCCTTACAGACAGCTCGGCAAACCCCTCCTTCTCCTTCTAGATTCTCCTTTTAAATCTGTCCACCACTCAGTCAAGTCCACAAAGTCCAGTCTCGTCGATAGCCTGCAGAAACTGCAGGGACCTCACTCTGACCCTCCTTCCTCCCACCCTGCCCAATGTTATCAACCAAGTGTTCCCACCCATGCAAGAATCTCAGGAGCTATCTGAGGATTTTGTTTGTTCTGATGCCCAAACACTGGAGCAAGCTCCATCTCTAGCTGATGGTGGTGTGGAACGGGCACTAAAGTGTAAAATGATTAGGGACGATGATGAGACACAGTTGCCAGCAATGGAGGCTGTTGGAGCAAAGTGAGGCAGTGTAAGAGGAGGTGGTTGAGTATGACGAAGTCAGTGACCCGACCTGGCCCAGTGTCATGTCTAGCAGGTAAAGCAGTGGGGATGTTGAGGGATGCGTAGGACCGCAAAAGGCAGGAAGAGGCCGTGGGCTGGCCAGAGGCTCATGGAGAAGGCAGGCTAGAGCCCGCAGGGCCGCATCTCTTCCCTATAACAGGCCCCCACACAAAGCTCTCCCATCGAGGGCTCTTAGGTCCTTGTTGTGAAAATATTTTAATGAGTGCGCAAAGTTAGCTTGAGGTGAGCCCTCGAAAAAATTATATGGAGGCCCAAGAGGTGAGCCCTCGAAAAAATTATGTGGAGGCCCAAGAGGTGAGCCCTCAAAAAAATTAAGTGGAGGCCAAAGAGGTGAGACCTCTTAAAAATTGTATTAAGGCCCAAGAGGTGAGCCATAATAAAAATTGTTTGTAGGCCGAAGAGTTGAGACCTCTTAAAAATTGTTTGTAGGCCCAAGAGGTGAGACCTCTTAACAATTGTATTAAGGCCCAAGAGGTGAGCCATAATAAAAATTGTTTGAAGGCCCAAGAGGTGAGACCTCTTAAAAATTGTTTGTAGGCCCAAGAGGTGAGGCATGAGAAAAATTGTTTGTAGGCCCAAGAGGTGAGACCTCTTAAAAATTATGTGGAGGCCAAAGAGGTGAGACCTCTTAAAATTGTTTGTAGGCCCAAGAGGTGAGCCATGAGAAAAATAGTTTGTAGGCCCAAGAGGTGAGACCTCTTAAAAATTATGTGGAGGCCCAAGAGGTGAGACCTCTTAAAAATTGTTTGTAGGCCCAAGAGGTGAGGCATGAGAAAAATTGTTTGTAGGCCCAAGAGGTGAGACCTCTTAAAAATTATGTGGAGGCCCAAGAGGTGAGACCTCTTAAAAATTATGTGGAGGCCCAAGAGGTGAGACCTCTTAAAAATTATGTGGAGGCCCAAGAGGTGAGACCTCTTAAAAATTGTTTGTAGGCCCAAGAGGTGAGCCATGAGAAAAATTGTTTGTAGGCCCAAGAGGTGAGACCTCTTAAAAATTATGTGGAGGCCCAAGAGGTGAGACCTCTTAAAAATTATGTGGAGGCCCAAGAGGTGAGACCTCTTAAAAATTATGTGGAGGCCAAAGAGGTGAGACCTCTTAAAAATTGTGTGGAGGCTAAAGAGGTGAGACCTCTTAAAAATTGTTTGTAGGCCCAAGAGGTGAGCCATAAATATATATTTTTTTTTTTACGGAGCAATTCTACGGCGGTTAAGGAGGAGGAGGAGGAGGAGGAGGAGGAGGAGGAAATGGCACTTCATACAGATGGCACTTCACTTTTGGCTGCTTTCCACTGTTGGAGAAGCAAAGTCCGGGTCAATCCACTTGCTGTTCATTTTGATTAGCGTCAGCCTGTCGGCACTGTCGGTTGACAGGCGGCTGCGCTTATCGGTTATAATGCCCCCGGCTGCGCTGAACACCCTTTCTGATAGCACGCTGGCGGCAGGGCAGGCAAGCACCTCCAAGGCGTACAGGGACAGTTCCAGCCACGTGTCCAACTTGGAGACCCAGTAAGTGTAGGACGCCGAGGGATCGGGGAGGACAGGGGTACGGTCTGCCAGGTACTCCCGCAACATCCGCCGATACTTGTCCCTCCTGCTGATAGCGGGCCCCGCAGTGATGGAAGTTGCATGAGGGGGTGCCATGAACGTGTCCCACACCTTGGAGAGTGTGCCCCTGGTGGCTGTGGGCCTGATCGATGTTATGGGACTCTGAGAGACCCTCTCCTCTCTGCCGCCAGCGATGGTGGGTGGGAAAATCTCCATCATGTTCTGCACGAGTTCCCTCTGGTATTCCAGCAATCGATTTGTCCTCTCCTCTACCTGAATAAATGAGGAGACGTTATCTTTATACCGGGGGTCCAGGAGTGCGAAGACCCAGTACAGTTTGTTCTCCACTATCCGGACAACACGTGTGTCCCGGGAAAAGCAGCCCAGCATGAAGTCAGCCATGTGTGCCAGACTCTGAATAGGCATGACGTCACTGCCCCCACCAGAAGGATCACTTGCCATTTCCTCCTCTTCCTCTTCCGCCTCCTCTCCGCCCCATCCGCGCTGAACCAATGGGACGCACACAGCCTGACTGCTACCCTCGCCGCCAGCATCCTCCTCCTCTTCCACAGCCACCTCCACGTCGTCCTCCTCCTCATCCTCCTCCTCCTGCAACTGCCACCGTGAAGCAGACAAAAGTGTGGTCTGACTGTGTAGCTCCGTTGCGTCTCCTCCTACCCCCGTCTCCTCTGCGTGCAATGCGTTCTCCCTTATTGCGATGAGCGATTCTTTAAGGACGCATAGGAACGGGATGGTTACGCTCACTATAGCGTCCTCGCTGCTGACCTTCTTGGTGGACTCCTCAAAGATACGCAGTACATCGCATATGTCTGCCATCCATGGCCACTCGTGGTTGGCAAACTGAGGGAGCTGAGTTGGAGGCACGCGTGGATTCATAATCTGGTACTCCATCAATGCTCTCTGCTGCTCACACACCCTGGCCAACATGGAATAGGTGGAATTCCAGCGAGTCGGCAGGTCGCACAACAGCCGATGTTCAGGCAAATGGAGGCGTTGCTGGAGTTTTTTTAAGCTAGCAGCAGCTACAGTTGACTTCCGAAAGTGAGCGCACAAGCGTCGCACTTTCACCAGTAGCTCTGCCAGGTTGGGGTAAGTCTTTAGAAATTTTTGGACTACCAGATTAAAAACGTGGGCCAGGCATGGTACGTGATTGAGTTCGGCAAGCTCCAGAGCCGCCACCAGGTTACGGCCGTTATCGCACACAACCATGCCTGGTCCTAGCTGCAGCGGCGACAGCCACATCTCCGTCTGCTGCAATATGGCGTCCCTCACCTCTGGGGCGCTGTGCTTCCTGTCGCCCAAGCTGATGAGCTTTAGCACCGCCTGCTGACGTCTCCCCGCGCCAGTGCTGCAACGCTTCCAGCTAGCGGCTGAGGGCGATGTTAAGGCAGAGGAGGAGGAGGAGGAGGGGGGTTTATCAGAACCCATGCTGGCAATCTTGGGCGGGGGTGGTAGGTAGGCCGTCTCTGTTTGCGACCCCGTCCCCGCTTCCACAACATTCACCCAGTGTGCCGTCAAAGAGATGTATCGTCCCTGGCCGCAAGCGCTTGTCCACGAGTCGGTGGTCAAGTGGACCTTTGCGCTGACTGCGTACCTCAGGGCCCGCCTGATGTTGCGCGACACGTGCTGGTGCAGGGCGGGGACGGCACTCCGGGAAAAGTAGTGGCGGCTGGGGACGGAATAGAGAGGTGCGGCAGCCGCCATCAGGTCGCGGAAGGCCTGCATCTCCACAAGCCTAAACGGCAACATCTCCAGGGCCAGCAGTTTGGAGATGTGGCAGTTTAAGGCTTGGGCTTGGGGGTGACTCGAGGCGTACTTCCGCCTGCGGTCGAACGCCTGCGAGATGGACAGTTGATGGGACGAGGAGTGTGAAGGTGCAGGCAAAGATGCGGGGGAAGGGGAGGCTGAAGGAGAAGGCCCCAAAGTAGCCGAGGCAGAGGCAGATGTGGAGGTGTCCTGGCTGGAGGTCTGGACCGCAGTGGCAGCACACAATAAAGGGGAAGAGGCAGTGGCAGGAAGACCTTGCGCAGGTTGTATTGCGTTTGCTCTCTCCCACTCAGCCCAGTGCTTGACTTCCAAGTGACGCCACATGCCTGAGGTGGTCAGATTGCTCTTCTCAGAGCCCCTACTCAGTTTTGAGTGGCAGAGTGTGCAAACCACGCTCAGTTTGTCATCCGCACAAACATTAAAAAATCTCCACACCACAGAAGTACGAGGCCTCGATGGGTGAGCTTCGCGCGACTGCCCGCTGCCGGGAACAGCTTCGGCCCTGCTGGCTGTGGCCTCACTTCTCTGTCTGGACTGTCCTCTGCCTGTGGACATCCCTCTGCCTGTGGACATCCCTCTGCCTCTGGACATCCCTCTGCCTCTTGCTGCCTTTTTCGGTGCTGCGCAGACCACCACCTCTCCACTGCTTTCCCCGCTGGACATCACCCCTGGCCAAGTGGGGTCGGTCATTTCGTCATCCACCACCACCACCTCCTTGACGCAGTTGCCATCAAGGGAGGCTGTTGGAATGTCCAGTGGGCAGGAGGACGGTAGCAGCAGGGGTGGCAGTAACATTGAGAATAGTCCACCCATGTAACCAAATTAACAAAAGACTACTGTGTATACTCAAATGATTGACAGTACAATCAATCAAAATTTCACAAAGCTTTATTTCAATCTAAGTTAAAAACATAACATCAAAGTCCACCGCAAGATAAAAACAACAAAGAACCCAACAGAGGGACACTGAGGTAGAGGTTAATAATCGGGCATACAAAGATACATATCTGGCAAAAAAACATATCTTCAATACAAATTCATCCACAGCAGAGGGTATATAAATAACCAGATGTCCATTAAAATGCTCATGCAAGGATACTCCATATACATGTAAGGTGCCTATGCAAAAGTAATACCCTCAGCCTGTGCCGCCCATCACCCTACCATACCAGTGTCCCTCACTTATCCAACGTGTTTCGCCACCAAGCTTCGCCACCCATGACAAACATGACATGGTGTGAGCAGCAGTGGCAGTAGTGGCCCATGACAGAGTGGGGACAGTGGCAGCAGCAGTGGCAGTATACATGACAATAGTGGCCCCATGACAGAGCGGGGAGGGGGACAGCAGCAGTGGCAGCAAGGCTCTGTTAACCTCACTGTTTATATTTCCGATCCATTAGAAGAACATAAAAAAAAACTGTATTTTCAGCGCCCATAAAACCGTTTTCAGTCAGTCAATATTCTGTCAGTGCTTTGCATCTGTATTTAATCAGTAACTGTAAACCAAAAACAGAGTGGGTCCAAAACAGAGTGTCTACTCTTCACCGACAGGCGGGTTATACTTCATCAGCCTTGTAAAGGAAACAGTCAGACGTCCAATAACGTCTAATTAAAGTTGCTGCAGTTAAAAAGCTCTTTCTTGCATCTGTAACCGTGCCCTTATAATGACGCCAAGTTGAACGTTACAGCATCCAACTTCCTGGATGTACTATACCGCTAATACTGTAGCAGTGGGAACTCAACTTGGTTGAGGTCAGTGGTCATGAGTTACATCCTTAGTGGATCTGGGTGATAATTTGGTCTCATGTAGCGTACATGGCCATGCCTGTATATCTACAGAACACGAATCTGCAAAATACAGGTAGATTTTGTGTGAATTATATATATTTTGTACTCTCTTCCATATAATGGGCTATGCTTATCTTAAATATTGAAAAGATCAGGATCTATACTGAAATTTCCAGAGTGAGCTTATGGGTCCGCAAATAAAATTGATGTGTGCATGGTCCTATAGAAAAAAGTGGGTCAGTGTGCTATACATCAAAAAATAATAGAAAACTAAATAGAAAAAATACAGTAGGGTACACGAGTCCTTAGGAGGAGGAAGAGCAAGCCCATAATGGTCACTCAGCTAGCAGGTGCTGATGTGCCAGGGCTCACCTGTCATTAGCAAGCGTCAGGAGAATGTCCTACACTGTGGATCTGCTTTGTAATGCTGCCTCTGTCTGGGCTTCTTGAGTACTTGGTTGCACACCCTGTGTAACACAAGTGTCTGTGGACCACTTCTGACTCGATATTGCAACACGATAGGCCTAAGCCTGAAACTCTTAACGGAGAAGTGCCAAGAGTTTGAGATAGGCCTGGAACTGCTCCACTGAGTGTATAGTGAGGACCGTAAATAGGGTTTTTGACGAGTGTACTGTGAGATGGACTGTGCCCTTAATAAAGGTACTGTCCTGTGGCTAGTGGTGACCACCTGAGAAGCCTGTAGCCGAGAACAGGGGGTGTCCTCCTGAGAGGCAACCACCTGTATATTACAAATACTGTCCTGTTACCAGTGACAACCACCTGAGGAGTACAGCAATGTAAAGCCTACAGATACTTCATTACATTGCTGGGCCTTTTATTTATTCGGTACATCCATTACTGTGAGGTCACATACATCAGATGTTATATAGAGATTTAATATAATTGTGATAACATACTGCCAAGTGCTAATTTCTGTTACTGCTTATTGAAGTAGATTTAAAGTATATTTTGGAGTTATAATCTGCTTTTGCAAATTAGTTTGTGTTTTATAGGGCACCAGAGTGCATTGCAGGGGCTTACCCATTACTAACTATTAGCCACACTCACGGGTGGGCTACACACTTTTTATTAGTTTTCACAAATACAGCTAAAGAAAAAAGTCTTAAATGCAGAGTTACATCAATGAAAGCTAATGACATCCGCACAGTTTACCAGCTATGCGATGCAACTCTAAAAGAATTCAAGGAATAGCCTGAAATAAATCGTTACATTACATACTGCGTTGGGGGGTGGGAGAGGATGAGCAGGAGGGAGTCGACCAACCCTTTAGGCCCTTTTCACATGAGCGAGTTTTCTGCGTGGGTGCAATGCGTGATGTGAATGCATAGCACCCACACTGAATCCTGACCTATTCATTTCAATGGGTCTGTATACATGAGCATTTTTTTTCCACGCATCAGTTCTGTGTTGCGTGAAAAACGCAGCATGTTCTATATTCTGTTTTTTTCACGTAGCCGTGGTCCTATAGAAGTGAATGGGGCTTCAGTGAAAAACGCATTGCATCCTGAAGCAAGTGCGGATGCAATGCATTTTTCACTGATGTTTGCTAAGAGATGTTGTTTGTAAACCTTCAGTTTTTTATCACATGTGTGAAAAACGCATCAAAACGCATTGCACCCGCACAGAAAAAACTGAACAAGTGAACGCAATTGCAGACAAAACTGACTGAACTTGCTTTCAAAATGGTGTGAGTTTCCATGCACGTACCCAGAACGCTTTCGGACCTAATCCGTCATGCTCGTGTGAAAGAGGCCTAAATCTCTTTACCACAACTATTTATAGTAAATTATTAGCTAAGGTATCCTGGAGTATTATCAGAGAGACTCATGCATCATATTTAATTAGATGCAAGCTCAATAGTATGCATCATGAAGAAGGAAGCTCATGGCTGGCAACTGTTCAGAAAGTAGGATCTACAATGTTGGACCCAGCCAAAAAGAAAAGAGAATCAGCATCATTCAGCTCATCGATAGCGGTATCGCGGCCTAGAGAATTGCCAAACTGCATCATGTGAGTGCCGTGATGGTTGGAAAAATATGAAATGAAGTCCCTCCATCCATTCCAAAGCCAAGATGTGGACCTCCAGGCAAAATATCGGAGTCAACAAGTCAGCTCATCACAAGTTCTATCAGTTCTGGTGCGACAAACATGGCAGTAGAGGTGGCTCATATGCTTCATAATAGTGAGATCACAGACGTCTATGCAAGCACCGTGCAACGCACATTACTCAAGTCTGGAATGGTGGCCTGAAAAAAAGATGAAGATGCCTTGACTTCAATATTGTTATAAGATGTGTTGACTCGAGTTTGCAAAAAAGTAAAAAACAGTGGACAGTAGAAGATTGGAAATGAGTGATTTGGAGCGACGAGATGAAAGTCAATAGACTGGGTTCTGATGGGTTCAAATGGGTCTTAAAGAGGACCTTTCACTGCTCCTGACATGCCTGTTTTAATAGCTTTATACATTCCCCATGTTATAACAATTCTGGAACATCTATTCGTATGCCTGTATGTTGTGCCATTCCTTTATTATTTCTACTAGAAGTTACAATTGAAATGCTATTATTCTTCAGTAAGTGAACAGAGGGGAGGTAACCAGTAACCACCTTACAACCTCACGACAAAAAAGTGACACAGAAGAGAATACATTTTGTTTCGATATTTTCCGAACAATCGACAAAGATCAGTAACATTATTCGGCAGTATTGGCCGATGCTAGAGAAATACCACAAAGATGTAGTTGAATTTATGACGCCTCCTGTTTTCTCCTACCGGAGGGCTAGGAGTTTGGGTGACCACCTTGTACATTCCGATATGCCACCATTTAAACATCTTACTCAAACTTTTTTGGCCCCACAGAGGTTGGGATGTTTTCCATGCTTGGCATGTGTGAATTGTCGCCTCATGTTGAAGGGCTCACAATTCGCGCATCCCGTGAGTGGCACAGTCTTCACTATTAGGCATTTCTTGACCTGTAATATGGATTTTGTCATTTATTTGCTTTCTTGTCCCTGTAACCTTTGAGACGAGGTGGTGATAGATCAAGGGCACTTTTGCGCAAAGAGTTGCAATGGATTTTGAGGTTAGGTACCCTGACCCCACATTGTCTAAATGTGGATTTTAAATTAAACGTGTTATTATTAGAGATGAGCGAACATTCTCTTCCGAGCTTGGTGCTCGTTCGAGCATTAGGGTATTCGCAGATGCTCGCTACTCGGACAAGCATATCGCGATCCTCGAGGAAATGGCATCTTCCTCTTCCGGCATGTTAGGCACCTTTTTTCAGCCAGTCAACATGCAGGAGAGTCTTTGGTACCTCCTAGCATCACGTGGGGCCCCTACAAGTCGATAGCAGAGATTGGCTGGCCAGATCAGATGACCTGGGAATATAAGAATCTGGTCCCGCGCTGCTCGCGTCAGACGCCGCCTGCATGAGATTAGGAATAGAGCTGCTGTCTGTCAGGGAGAGGGTTAGGGCCTAAATTTAGATTTTGGTTAGGCAGGAATCATTCTCAAAGAACCCAATAGCCCTTCTAAGGGCTACAAGCACCTTTTTTTTGTCTCCTCCTGGCTGCTGGCTGGGACTTGTAGTGCAACTACCGCCATCTTGGCGGCACACTGTGCACAGGGACAGCACGTGGTCAACACAGACCCAAAAAAAATTGCCCAAAGTCCTCTCAGTACTCATTTTTGCTGCTGCTGGTGCTGCTTCTGTACTTTGGCTTGCTGGGATCTGTAGTGCAGTTTAGGGAATACGTTTTTTCTCTCAGTTATATATCATACAGTGCAGTGACAAATTCAGTAATTTGCAGTACAATAGCCGCCGTCTAAAGACTATGTTTTTTCTCTCAGTCATATATCATACAGTGCAGTGACAAATTCAGTGGTTTGCAGTACAATAGCTGCCGTCTAAAGACTACGTTTTTTCTCTCAATTATATATACTACAGTGCAGTGCAAAATTCTGTCGTGTGCTGCACACTAGCCAGAGTGTAGAAAATATATGTTTTTTCTCTCAGTTGTATATCATACAGTGCAGTGACAAATTCAGTGGTTTGCGGTGCAATAGCCGCCGTCTAAAGACTACGTTTTTTCTCTCAATTATATATACTACAGTGCAGTGCAAAATTCTGTCGTGTGCTGCACACTAGCCGGAGTGTAGAAAATATACGTCTTTTCTCTCAGTTATATATCATACAGTGCAGTGACAAATTCAGTGGTTTGCGGCACAATAGTCGCCGTCTAAAGACTACGTTTTTTCTCTCAGTTATATATACTACAGTGCAGTGCAAAATTCTGTTGTGTGCTGCACACTAGCCGGAGTGTAGAAAATATACATCTTTTCTCTCAGTTATATATCATACAGTGCAGTGACAAATTCAGTGGTTTGTGGTACTATAGCCACCGTCTAAAGACTACGTTTTTTTCTCTCAATTATGTATACTACAGTGCAGTGCAAAAGTCTGTCGTGTGCTGCACACTAGCCGGAGTGTAGAAAATATACGTATTTTCTCTCAGTTATATATCATACAGTGCAGTGACAAATTCAGTGGTTTGCAGTACAATAGCCGCCGTCTAAAGACTATGTTTTTTTCTCTCAGTTATATATCATACAGTGCAGTGACAAATTCAGTGGTTTGCGGTACAATAGCCGCCGTCTAAAGACTACGTTTTTTCTCTCAATTATATATACTACAGTGCAGTGCAAAATTCTGTTGTGTGCTGCTCACTCGCTGGAGTGTAGAAAATATACGTCTTTTCTCTCAGTTATATATCATACAGTGCAGTGACAAATTCAGTGGTTTGCGGTACAATAGCCGCCGTCTAAAGACTACGTTTTTTCTCTCAGTCATATATCATACAGTGCAGTAACAAATTCAGTGGTTTGCAGTACAATAGCTGCCATCTAAAGACTACGTTTTTTCTCTCAGTTATATATTATACAGTGCAGTGCAAAATTCTGTCGTGTGCTGCACACTAGCCGGAGTGTAGAAAATATACGTCTTTTCTCTCAGTTATATATCATACAGTGCAGTGACAAATTCAGTGGTTTGCGGTACAATAGCCCCCGTCTAAAGACTACGTTTTTTCTCTCAATTATATATACTACAGTGCAGCGCAAAATTCTGTTGTGTGCTGCACACTAGCCGGAGTGTAGAAAATATACGTATTTTCTCTCAGTTATATATCATACAGTGCAGTGAAAAATTCAGTGGTTTGCAGTACAATAGCTGCCATCTAAAGACTACATTTTTTCTCTCAATTATATATACTACAGTGCAGTGCAAAATTCTGTCGTGTGCTGTACACTAGCCGGAGTTTAGAAAATATACGTCTTTTCTCTCAGTTATATATTATACAGTGAAGTGAACATACTAAATGTTGAACCCAAGGGCTAAGGGTCGAGGACGAGGGCGTGGGCGTTCAAGTAGTGTAGGGGGCAGAGGCCTGGCAGGTTGACACAGTACATGTTGATGAGGGAGCAGTGGAACGCCACAGAGTTTCGCTCCCTAGCTTCATCTCGCAACTTACTGGTTCACGTGGTACACCACTATTGAAACCACAACAGTGCAAACAGGTGATGACGTGGATAGCGGACAATGCGTCCAGTAATTTATCCACCACCCAGTCTTCTACGCAGTCCACCCATGCTAGCCAAGGGAGTAGACCTCTGTCTCCTCCAGCTCAACCACCTTCCCCCCAGCCTGCCCCCCCACGGAAAGTATGGATTCAGATCAGGCATACTCACAGGAACTCTTTTCATGACCCTACCCAGAGACACAAACCACTGCTCAACAGCAACCTGAACAGTTGCTCTGACCCCATGCCCAAAATTTAGAACTTTCACAGTCTGTGGGTGATGAGAGTGTGGACTTAGTGCAAGTAGTGCGTGAAGAGGTGTCGGATGATAATGATGCTGATGATGAGACACGGTTGTCAGACAGTGACGTTGTTGTCAGGGCAGTAAGTTCGAGGGGGGAGCAGAGTGAGGAATCGGAGGAAGAGCTGGTGGATGATGAGGTGACTGACCCAAGCAGGGTTGGTAATCCAACTCAAGACAGTGCTTCTGAAGTGGAGGCAAGTGCAGCACCAGAACAGGTTGGAAGAGGCAGTGGAGTAGCCAGAGGGAGAAGCAGGGCCAGAGCAGGTAGATCAGCAACTGTTTCACGGAGTCAAGTTCCCGTGCCGAGGCCTAGATGTTCGCAAGTCTGGAGGTTTTTTAAAGAAACTGAGGATGACCGACGGACTTTGGTGTGCAACCTGTGTCACAGCAAGATCAGCAGGGGAGCCACCATTACCAGCATGCGCAAGCATATGAGTGCTAAACACCCGACTCAGTGGAACCAAGGCCGTTCACCTCATGCGGGTCACACCACTGCCCTTTCCCCTGTGTCACATGCTGGCTCGGCGAGTCAACCCCCCGCCCAGGACCCCGGCATGAGCGCCTCCTGCCCTACAACCCCTTCACCTGCCTGATCCACAACAACCTCCACCAATGTGTCCCAGCGCAGCGTTCATCTGTCTTTGCAGCAGACATTTGAGCGCAAGCGCAAATACAATTCCACCCACCCACATGCACAAGCCCTAAACGTCCACATCTCCAAATTGTTAAGCCTGGAGATGCTGCCCTATAGACTGGTAGAGACTGAGGCTTTCTGCAACCTGATGGTGGTGGCTGTCCCTCGGTACTTGGTCCCCAGCAGCCACTATTTTTCTCCATGTGCGAACATCATCCGTGCCCTGACCAATGCGGTTAGTGATAAGGTCCACCTAACCACGGACATGTGGACAAGTGCTGGCGGGCAGGGACACTATATCTCACTGACGGCACATTGGGTTAACTTGGTGGAGGCTGGGACCAAGTCTGACCCTGGGGCCTCTCGTGCTGCCCACCCCAAGGATTGCGGGGCCTGTCTCGGTCACAGTTTCTCAGGCTTATTATGCCTCTTCCTCCAACCCCTCCTCCTCCTCTCAATTACCATCTGTGAGCAAGGCGCCTTCAGTCGGTAGCTGCAGGTGCAGCTGCACTGCCGTGGGTAAGCGCCAACAGGTGGTGCTGAAACTGCTGAGCTTAGGTGACAAGAGGCACACTGCCCAAGAGCTGTTACAGGGCATCACGGCGCAGACCGATCTTTGGCTGGCGCCGCTGAACCTCAAACCAGGCATGGTTGTGTGTGACAACGGGCGTAACCTGGTGGCGGCTCTGCATCTCGGCAGGCTCACACATGTGCCATGCCTGGCCCACGTGTTCAATCTTGTGGTTCAGCGGTTCCTCAAGACCTACCCTAATTTGTCTGATTTGCTTACCAAGGTGCAACGCATCTGTGCGCTTTGGAATTCTACATTACACATGTTAGCCAGGGTTTACCATAACCGCAGAGCCATTGTAGACTGCCAGATGACAACTTCCACGAGAACTGGTAGTCAGGTTAGTCAGCTTCCTAAAGTCTACAATGAGGAGTGGACGTGGATGTCTGATATCTGTCAGGTGTTAAGCCACTTTGAGGAGTCAATGCAGATGGTCAGTGGCGATGTCGCCATTATCAGCGTCACCATCCCGTTGCTTTGTCTGCTGAAAAAGTCACTGCTCAGCATGAAGTCAGAGGCTTTGCGCTTGTCACAGGAGATGGGGGAAAAAGATACGTTGCTTGATAGCCAGAGCACCCTCAGGCCTGTTTCTCAGCACGTATTGGAGGAGGATGAGGAGGATGAGGAGGAAGAGGAGGAGACTGTTGGCGAGACTGAAGAGGGTACCTATGCTCATTCCTTCTTATCTGTTGAGCGTGTGTGGGCTGAAGAGGAGGAGTTGGAGAAGGAGAAGAAATTGAGAGTCAGCCTACTGAGGAAAGGGAATTCTTGCGTGTTGGGACTCTTGTGCACATGGCTGACTTCATGTTAGGCTGCCTTTCCCGTGACCCTCGCGTTAGAAGCATTTTTGACAACACCGATTACTGGGTGTTCACCCTCCTGGACCCCCGGTACAAGCAGAACTTTTCCACTATCATTCCTGTAGAGGAGAGGAGTATGAGAGTGAATCAATATCAACAGGCCCTGGTGCACAAGCTGAAACTATACTTCCCATCTGACACCGCTAGCGGCAGAGGACATAGTTTTGCGGGCCAACTAGCGGGGGAGAGGAGGGGAGCAGGCAGCTTGTCAAGCACTGGCAGGGGAACACTCTCCGAGGCCTTTGCCAGTTTTATGTCACCCCAGCAAGACTATGTTACCCTTCCCCCTTCTAGGCAGAGTAGGGGGGAGCTGTAGCATAGCTGACCATACCAGCGTCCTGCGTGATCACTCTGCTCCATACAACTACTGGGTTGCAAAGCTGGACACGTGGCCCGAACTGGTGCTGTACGCCTTGAAGGTGCTGGCCTGCCCTGCCGCTAGCGTGTTGTCAGAGCGAGTCTTCAGTGCAGCTGGTGGCATCATCACTGATAAGTGTACATGCCTGTCAACAGACAGTGCTGACAGGCTGACGCTTATTAAAATGAATAAAGCCTGGATTCACCGGAATTCAAATCTCCACCGGGGGAAAGCAGCTCAACATGAACATTGTTTATGTATCCAATTCCTCTCCTTCCCTCCTCCTCCTTCTCTTCGTACACAAACGCTGAGCCAACAGGCAATTTTTCAGAGGGCCTACTGGCTCTGTTTTCAAACAATGTTTACAGAGGGCCACCTACAGGCCTTCTCTCCAATCAATTTTTTTTACGAGCGTCAACTACAGACACTGAAAAACAATTTTTTAGGAGGGTCAACTACAGACACTCAAAAACAATTTTTTAGGAGGGTCAACTACAGACACTCAAAAACAATTCTTTTAGGAGAGTCAACTTCAAACACTTGAAAACAATTTTTTGGGAGGCTCACCTACAGCCATTTGACTGCAATCTCAGTCTGACCAAG
>ONZH01006735.1:0-43186 GCA_900303285.1 Rhinella marina
GCCCTCTCTCTAAACAATTTTTCCGGAGGTCCACCTACAGGCCCTCTCTCTAAACAATTTTTCCGGAGGTCCACCTACAGGCCCTCTCTCTGAATAATTTTTCCAGGAAGTTCCACCTACAGGCCCCTCTCTCTAAACAATGTTTCCGGAGGGCCCCCTACAGGCCCTCTCTCCAAACAATTTTTCCGCAGTTTCAACTACAGACAGTGTAAAACAATGTTTCAGGATCGTCAAACAGATAGTCCAAAACAATTTTTTCAGGAGGCGCAAGTACCGACATTTAAAAATTTTTGCTGAGGGTCGACTTTATGTACTCTGAAAAGAAAAAAATTTTTGGAGGGTCAACAAAAGCCATTTCACTGCATTCTCAGTCAGACAAAGTCATTGGTGGTGTAACCGCCATGCTGTGTAAGGCTAAATTTTTGGGTGCTTCACCAGCTACCGCATACTAACTCAGTCACTCTGTTGTCACCGCCGCCATACAGGGCTACAAAAAATGTTTATGTGGTTCGCCTGCTACCGCAGTGTCACTCGCTCGCTCTGTTGTCACCACCATAGTGGTTTGCACTATAGCAGCCCAAGTCTGCACATTCCCCTTTTTATCTCCAAGTGATCTATACTGCACGTCACGTAAAAAAATAGGTTCTTTTGCTCTCAGTGATACAAATCCATTTCATAAAATCCTTTCTTTCTCTTTAACTGATCTATACTGAACGTCACTTTTAAAATTACTTTTTTTTCCTCTCTTTCTCTCTCTCCAAACTATTTTTCCGGATAGGTGCCATATACGGTATTAAACTGAGAAGAATGCATACAACACATGCCCCACTTTCAGAGTTGACAACCGTACTGGTTGATGCTAAATTTTTAAGTTGGGGTCCTGCGTCGTCATTCGAACTCCATCCGGCTGTTGTCACCACCACACACGCTAGCCAAGGGGGCACTCCTCTGGCTCTTCCAGCTCAACCTCCTTCCCCCCAGCCTGCCCCCACCTACAGGCCCTCTCTCCAAACAATTTACCCGGATAGGGGACGTATTAGATTTTGAACTGATAAGAACAGATTTTTTTTGTTCTTCTGTTAATTGGCTCCTGACCTGTGATAGGCAGAGCATGGACACGTCCGCTTAGCTGCAGTAGAAAAGACACTTCCCTGGCCAGAGCAAGCTCTTTTTCCTTTTCCGTGTTCGAAAAATCCATGAAATATATGGTCCCAAGATAGGGGACGTATACGATTTTAAACTGAGAAGAATCGATACCACACATGCCCCACTAGTTCAAGCTCAATGTTGACAGCCGTACCAGTTGATGCCAAATTTTTAAGTGGGGGTTCCACCACTACCAGCCTAACCACCACCAGCGTGCGCAGGTATACGAGTGCTAAACACTATGGAACCAAGGCCGTCCGTTCCCCTCATGTGGGTCCCACCACTGCTCCTTCCCCTGTGTCACTCGCTGCCTCTGCGAGTCAACCCCCAGCCCAGGACCCCGGCACGAGCGCCTCCCGCCGGAAAACCACCCTTTCGCCTCCATGATCCTCCACACTGTCCACCAATGTGTCCCTGCGCAACGTTCAGCTGTCATTACAGCAGACGTTGGAGCGCAAGCAGAAAAAAAGTTCAGCCCACCTACATGCACAAGCCCTCAACGTCCACATACAGGGAAACGCTAAATTTTTTATGTGATCTACCTGCTACCGTCGTGTAGCTCGGTCACTCTGACCGAGTCTGACCCTGGGGCCGCTCATGTACTGCCCACTTGGAGGATTGCGGGGCCTACCTCGGTCACGGTTTCTCAGACTTACTATGCTTCCTCCTCCAACCCCTCCTCCTCCTCCTTCGAATTACCATCCGTGCTTCACCTCCTGCTACCTCAGTCTAACTCTGTCACTCTGTTGTCACCGCCATGCTGCGTCAGGCTAAATTTTTGGGTGGCTGACCATCTAACTTGGTCACTTGTTGGTGTCACCGCCATGCTGTGTCAGGCTTATGCCTGCATCGTGTGGCTGGGGATAGGAGAGCAGTGCCAGCATGGGCATGGGTGATGGACCTTCGTTGCACCTAGTTGGGTGCTTCCCTAATATGTGATGGGCATGTGCCTCGCCTTTCTTGGTCTGGGTGAGCACAATTGCCATGAGGGTAACCACCAGGCTGTTGCAGGAGAATTTGGGGTAATGGTGGGATTAGGCAGCCTCAGAGGCATCCATGCATGCTGCCCCTGCTGTTTCTTGTCCATTTCCGTGGTGTTTCCATCATTTTCTGAGGTTTCCAGGTTTTCACCCAGCCTTCCCTAGGCAGAGCCTTGGTCCCCTGCAAAAAATGCTCGAGTCTCCCATTGACTTCAATGGGGTTCGTTACTCGAAACGAGCACCCGAGCATTGGGAAAAGTTCGTCTCGAATAACGAACTCCCAAGCATTTTAGTGCTCGCTCATCTCTAGTGTACTTTGAAGGGTTAACTTGCACTGTTATTTATGCCGTTGTTTGCACTAATTTTAACTGTAAATTCCATCATATAAAATGGAATTCAACAGTTTCAAATAGTACACTCAAGTGCACACAACAGCATAAATCATAGTGCAAGTTAACCCCTCAAAGTGCACCAAAGTAGTGAGTTGATGGCTTTGCATAGCAGCAAATTTGGCAGATGTCTACAAATATCTAGACTCTAATAGGACAGTGGAACATAGTTTATAAAGCTGAAAAAAAGACATCTGTCCATCCAGTTCAGCCTGTTATCCTGCAAGTTGATCCAGAGGAAGGCAAAAAAAAAAAACACTCTGAGGTAGCAGCCAATTTTCCTCACTTTAGGGGAAAAAAAATCCTTCCCAACTCCAATCAGGCAATCAGAATAACTCCCTGGATCAACGACCCATCTCTACTAGCTATAGGCTGTAATATTATTACACTCCAGAAATAAATCCAGGCCCCTCTTGAACTCTTTTAGTGAACTTACAATCACCACCTCCTCAGTCTCATTGCTCATACTGTAAAGAATCTTCTTCTATGTTTGTGTAGAAATCTTCTTTCCTCCAGATGCAGAGGATGTCCCTTCTTCACAGTCACTGTTCTGGTGATAAATAGATGATGGGAGAGATCTCTGTACTGACACCTGATATATTTTTACATAGTCATTAAAGATGAGCGAATCATCCAAAATTCGCTTAGCAAAAAGTTTGTCGAACTTTTCAAAAGATTCGTACCTCATACGAATCTATTCGGCGAAGCTGCATACAAATCATACGTTATTATGTGGTGTTTTGCGAATATTCGCGCACTAATAACGAATGTACAGTTGTTAAAGGTACGCAATTTATCTGAACACGTACGCATGAACATACAAATTGTGTACGAAAATGACGGGCTTTGCTGGAGCAGAATGGTGGAGCAGGAGGAAAGCTCTGAGTCTGACCCCTGGCTACATGATACTGTATCACCAGATGACAGCAGATCATCCGGCTATGACTGAGATGAGCATGCCATCCACTCCACTACCTCATCCACTTCAATTTTGCGCCTTGGTGGGGTAGCCTGGTGAAACAGTGGCCAACTATTACAAATTCTACAAGTAGAAGCTCCGACTACAGGTCCTTTGGCACTGCTGCCCTCTGTCACCTTCTCCTTTTTTTTGGAGCTTGAGGTCTGGCTGGAACCCTTTTGCTTTTCCATGCCAGACATTTTTCACTTGACTGTGTAGCTGGTCTTTGTCTCTCTCTCTCTGTCCATCTCCCTGTCTCTCTCCCTGCCTGATTAATTACTAGCCCTGCACTGGCTCTGCACTCAGGGCCGTATTATCAACTAGGGACCGTGGGCACGGTTGGGGGGGCTTCTGGGTGGCGCGGGGTTATCGGCGACCATGCCAGTGCTAAACTTTTCCCTTTATAAGATGCAGTGCATCTTATAAAGGGAATACTAGCGAGCGCTCACTAGCCTGCAGGAGGAGAGGGAGTGAAGCGCTGTACAGTACTTACCCCTCCTCCTCCTTGCTCTTCCTGAGGCCGGCGCTGCTGGGTCCTGACTGCCTGCAGCGTCAGGACGTACAGAGCGCCCTCTGACCTGACGCTGCAGGAGGTCAGGTGACTTCAGCCCCTGGAAGAGGAGAGAGCGGGGACACAGCCAGGACCGGAGGTATGTTTTTTTTTTTTTTTTCTTGTCTGATCTGAGGTCTGAAGTGGGGGCCAAAAAGGGATCTGAAAAGATCACACAGGGTGGGGACAGAATGGGGGGGATCTGAAAAGGTGGGGACAGAATGGGGGGGATCTGAAATGGTGGGACAGAATGGGGGGGGGTCTGAAATGGTGGGACACAATGGGGGGGTCTGAAATGGTGGGACAGAATGGGGGGGATCTGAAATGGTGGGACAGAATGGGGGGGATCTGAAATGGTGGGACAGAATGGGGGGATCTGAAATGGTGGGACAGAATAGGGGGATCTGAAATGGTGGGACAGAATGGGGGGGGTCTGAAATGGTGGGACAGAATGGGGGGGTGTCTGAAATGGTGGGACAGAATGGGGGGGTCTGAAATGGTGGGACAGAATGGGGGGATCTGAAATGGTGGGACAGAATGGGGGGATCTGAAAAGGTGGGACAGAATGGGGGGGATCTGAAATGGTGGGACAGAATGGGGGGGATCTGAAATGGTGGGACAGAATGGGAGGGATCTGAAATGGTGGGACAGAATGGGGGGATCTGAAATGGTGGGACAGAATGGGGGGGGTCTGAAATGGTGGGACAGAATGTGGGGGTCTGAAATGGTGGGACAGAATGGGGGGGATCTGAAATGGTGGGACAGAATGGGGGGGATCTGAAATGGTGGGACAGAATGGGGGGATCTGAAATGGTGGGACAGAAATGGGGACCAGAAAGGGGGGTCTAAAATGGGGGCCAGAAAAGGGGTTCTGACATGGGCCCCAGAAGGAGAGTTCTATATGGGGCCACAAGAGTATGGAGAGGTCTGGAGGTCTGATTGGGGGTCTGGAGGCCTAATGAGGGTCTGATAGGGGGTCTGGAGGTCTAATGGGGGTCTGATTGAGTGTCTGGAGGTCTAATGAGGATCTGATAGGGGTCTGGGGCTCTAATGAGGGTCTGATTGGGGCTTTGGAGGTCTAATGAGGGTCAGATATGGGAGTTTGGAGGTCTAATGGGGGTCTGGAGATGGGGGGGTCTCATCTGGGGTTTGATATGGGGATCTGATCTGAAAGGTAAGGGGGGTACTGTTTTTCTGTGTGGTGCCAGTATTTTCAGGGGGGGCTGTTTTTGTAGTATAGTATGGGGGGCGGGCAGGGTGAGATGTGGAGAAGGTGAGAGGATGATGGAAAAGTAGGAAAGTAAGATGTCTGTTTGTTGAACTCTTCAGAGACGAGGCACAGCTGAAAGAAGTCACCATGGCGGTCTGGTCTGACAGGAGAAGAGGAAAGAAAACGTCATCAGAGAAGAGAAGTCACTGGATGTAAGAGGTACATATGTGGCGCTGTATGACCCTGTATGCTCTGTAGTGCTGTATGAAATGTTTTCCAAGTCTGTCTTTGAAGGGGTTGTCTTTTTTTTTTTTGTACGAGCGCTGCTTTCTCTGCTCTGTTTACTGCTCTTCACTGCAAATTCTATGGCATGCAGGTGAACAGAGCAGAGAAAGCAGCTCTCATATGAGCTCTGCTCTCTCTTCAAACAGCTGATCGTCAGGGTGCCGGAGGACCCCAGCCGATCTGATATTGATGACCTATAGTGAGGATAGGTCATTAATAGTAAAAAGAGGACAACCCTTTTAACAGTAGGACTGGAGGGAAGGGATTAGGTTGAGAATTTGGCATGGGGGGGCGTTTCAATATTTGCCTTGGGCATCAGAAAAGCTAGGTGCACCAGCGGCAGGTGTGGGGGGTGGGGGCGAGGAGAGGCTACTATGTGGGGTGGGGTAACGAGGAGAGGCTACTATGAGGTGGGGGGGGTGAGAAGAGGCTACTATGAGGGGTGGGGGTAACGAGGCTACTATGGGGTGGGGGGTTCTGAGGAGAGGCTACTATGCTACTGTGGGGTGAGGGGGCTACTATGGGGTGGGGGTGGGGGTTCTGAGGAGAGGCTACTATGCTACTATTTGGGGGCGTGGGGGAATGGGTCGCGTTGGGGGGCGTCATCACAGAGAGTGCCTAGGGCAGCATGAACCCTAAATACGGCCCTGCCTGCACTTGCCCTGCAATGGCACTGCAGTATCCCTGATATGTGTAATATGGATTCCCAGAACAATTACACCCCAATTTTAACAAAATAGTTCTCTGTCTCTTAGAACTTCACAGACAGTGCTTCTGCTCGTCTCAGCAGTCGCAGCACAACTGATGCGTCACTGGCTTACCGAGCCTGAGCCAATCAGAGCAAGCCCTTCCCACTAGGTCAGGTGACCGCTTTCTTCCCGGGCTTTTTGCTGCACTACAAACGAACAGTAAAAATTCGATAATTAACTGAATTTGTACGCATCAGCGTATAAAGTAACTTATACATAACATTAGCGTACAATTTATCTGACAAGTACGTAGCGAATGCGTAGAAAGCTTTAAAAACGTTTTCGAATCTAACAAAGTGAATTAAAAAAATCCGGATTCGCTTTGCAGCGGAAAATTTCCAAGATTCGTATCGAATCTACCTAGCTGCGAATAGATTCGCTCATCTCTAATAGTTATTAGATCTCCGCTTAGTCGTCTTTTCGCTAAAGAAAATAACCCAAATTTTGATAATCTTTCTGGGTACTGTAGTCCACCCATTCCGTTATTACTTTAGTTGCCCTCCTCTGAACCCTCTCCAGCTCTGCTATGTCTGCCTTGTTTACAGGAGCCCAGAACTGTACACAGTACTCCATGTGTGGTCTGACTGGTGATTTGTAAAGTGGCAGGACTATGTTCTCATCATGGGCATCTATGCCCCTTTTGATGCAACCCATTATCTTATTGGCTTCCTTGCTGTTTTACATTTAGACCATTTTCTACACCTAAAACAGCCACAGAAAATGGTAAATGAGACGGGCCTGCCACCCCCTGTTCCACACCCACACAAAGCCCACTTTTTAAGACCTGGCTTGAGCGGGGAGAAGTTGGAGATTCTAATTTAGGCGTATTTCTGTTTAGTAGATGACCCCCCTGTATTTGTATGGCATGATCAGCTGAACAATCATTTGCCATTGTGCTGAGCAACCATTTTTTCTACAACTCACTCCCTGGTCAGTTACTTAAGACTGGCATGTCATTCTTGAGATTGCTCATATGGAGGATCTCACAGCCTACTGCCATAATGCTTCATTAATGATGTTCTGCTACCCATGTAAATAGCTTCCTGTAAATCAGGAGCACTTTTATTTAGAGAGAACTTGTAACCATGAAATACATGAGTTGATATGTACTGTACTGTGCAAAGGTTTTAGGCAGGTGTGGAAAAAATTCTGCAAAGTTTAAGAATGCTTTCAAAAACAGAAGTGTTAATAATTTATTTTTTATCAATTAACAAAATGCAAAGTGAATGAACAACAGAAATGTAACTCAATTCAATATTTAGTGTGACCAGCTTTTTTTCTTCAAAACAGCATCAATTCTTCTAGGTACACTTGAATATAGTTTCAAAAGCTGAAGGAACTTGGCATGTAGATTGTTCTAAACATCCTGCACTATAGCATGTTTTATGCGTTTTAACATACCAAAGCTTCCAAAAATTGTACCTTATAGGGGCAGATGGTATTTAAATACACAGTGTTATGTGAAAAAAAACAGTGGCTTGTTGGGGGCCAAGCTTCCAAGATGATGCCTAAAAGGGGTCAGAATGCCTGCCCATATGATACGGATATGACATGAGTCCTACCATACCACCTGGGCCAGATCCCAGAAAGATAAAGTTTAGGTGAACACGCGGAAGTGCTCCACATTTGTGGACAGACAAGAGTAACATTTTCCTTACATCAGCAGTACCCTTGCTTGCCTCACCTACAGTCTAAGCACACCGTCCAGACCCCATCCCAGAACAAAATAAATTTAGATGAAGGTGCAGAAGTTCACTACAATTGTAGACTGACAAGTCAAATTTTCCATATAGCAGCAGTACCCTTGCTTTCCCGGCCGAGAGTCCCAGCAGACCAACTGAGCCACACCCCAGAAATATTAAATTTAAGTGAAGGTGCAGTAGTGTGCCACATCTGCGTACTGACCAGTCAAATTTTATGTATAGGAGTGGTACTCAAGATTGCATAGCCAAGAGTCCCAACACAAAAACCCAGGCCACAGACCATAAAAATTAAATTTAGGTGAAGATATGGACGTACGCTACATTTACTACAACTAGTGGTACAGCAGCAACTGAACCACCAGTCACTTGGCTAGGTGGGAGTGAAGCTTTCACATAAGCTAATTACTGGATGAGAATAGTTTTCTCATGGCCACACATTCCATAATGGATGTATCATGATGGAGTGAAGGACGAGGAGGAGTCTGAGTAGAAGAAGAAGCACCTGATAATGATGACAAGGACAATGTACTGCTTGGGGATGTGGGCTGGCTGTCACAAAGAAGACCAGTAGAAGGAAGACAGGCTTGTTCTGGTTGAGAATGCTGGCCAGTTCTTTTTTTTCCACAGTATCCAGTGATACCACCTCATGGGCAGCAATAGAGTCCTGGTACCTATGTTTGTTTTTGAACGTCTGTGGCATATTTTAATCCTGAAGATCTTACACACAACTGTGGTTTTGTGTGCAGGCCTTTGGGAGAAACACACCATATGGGAGTTGCACACTCAGAGCTAGAGGTAGCCGAGCTTGGCCTAGGTCTGGCGTGTTTTTGAGCCTGCATTCACATTGTCAGCGGCATCACCAGTTCCTGAGCTGACCACAATTGAAATAGATCTAGCGCTGCCAGTTCTTTTGGAGATTTTGACCATACATTGCCTTTACTCTTTATTGCCAGTGCATCCACCACCCATCTCTTCGGATGTCTCCTTTTCCTCCTCAGCATCCCAAATGCTGACTGTTCATATACAAGTCATCAACAGGAAAACTCTTTTGACTATCTGCTGGAGTGCATGGTGGGGTTTTCTTGCTTCTCCTTAGAAAAAAAGAACAAACCCTACTAGGAGAGGGCAGTGAAGATAGAGAGGACACCACTAAAATACTTCTCTGGGGCTGCAAGGATGAGGAGCAAGAGGAATGTTGTGACACCTGTCACCAAGGCACAATGTCAGAATCAAAAGTGACCTCCATGTCATCCAATCCACAATCTGTCACGAATGTGCCTGCATCAGGTTGCTGACGATTGGCTAGACTTTCAAAAGTGACATAATTTGACATGTTTTCCTCTTGGTTTGGCTGCTGTTTACCACACCCCTTCTCCTCAGCTGTTGCGGGTGTGGTGATTGTCTTTCCCCTATTTATCCCTTCCTCTCCCAGTTTCTCTTGCGGTTTATACTTTCTGCTGACTTTGTTGTGTGTAGTGTGGTTCTCGGCTGAGATCCGATTGCTGCAATATCTGCATTAAGATAAGTGTCATTTTCCCTATTGTGTTTATCCTACTTTTCCCTGTTTTGGTTTTGCCTTCTGGAGTCTCCGGTTTGTCTGTCCTTTTGGAGGAACGGGTTGACTCCTTCCCCTGTCATTAGTGGGAGGGTTCTCTAGGGTCAGGTGTTATTAGGTTCCTGTGTATGAACTCTCCTACAACTAAGGCCTGTTCATACTGGTAGTCAGTCAGGACCTAGTTTCAGAGTTACCTGCAGGAGGTGACCATTTCCCTTGTTTGGTCCTTTTCCCTTCCCTCTTATGCTTGGTGTGGCTATACCCTTCACACCAGAGAGTGACACAATCTCATCCTATTTCTCCTCAATGATAATGTTGTGCCTTTCCAAAGCCAGGGAGAACTGTGGCCTTCTACTACTACTACTTCTGGCTGGATAGCTGGTGCTGGTACTACCCACATTCTGGCTCTGGGAGGGCAGGGACTGGGTCGTCTGCTTTGAACTATTCTGTATTCCAGACATTTTATTATGAGACAAAAGATAAACTTATGAATTTTCTAAATGAAAAGTCAAAAAAAAAAAAAAGCGTTTGGTACACAAATTATGGAACAGTTATAGCAAAATTGCAAGCATGTTTTCTGTTTTGGGAATAATACAGTATTGACACATATACGATTTCTGCCTACTGTGTTATTTGCATTTAAAAACACAGTTTAAAAAAAAGACCTTTCTCTACTATAAAACACACGTTTTAAACTTTTGCAATTATTTCAATTATCCTCCCCCCTCCACAACACGAAAATAATGGTACAGGAAAGGCTGGTTTAAATCTTGACTACTGAGTTTTTTGCATTTAAGAATGCAGTATCAGAAAATAACTTTCTATACTGTAAAACCACACCACGCTCACAATAAAACAAGTCAGGAAAGGCAGTAATATTTGTGTCTATGGTGTAATTGGTGTGTATTTTCACTGATCTATAAATGGTGTTATAGTAAAATGCTACTGCTATAATGCAATGTGTTTAAGAACACCAGATATACAATGCAAAAAAAAGTGCAATTGTTCAGCAGCAGAATGCTATTGGGGTCCTGTGCTGGCAATAATAATATACAGAAACTTGAGGTTTTGGAAAGAAAAACAGCTGTCTCTCTGAATATTTTTTTCTTGCAGGTTTTGTAGTGCAGAACATTAGGAATAAGGTTCTGCAGTAGCTGTATCATTAAACACAGTCTCACAGCCCCTCACAAACTGCTTTCTCTGATCAAAGACCCTTAATTATTTATTTGTATTCTTTCCCTACACTGTCTCTGTTAAACTAGAAGAGATGCTAACTTGTTACTATGTATACTGTGTAAGACACTGCATACACTCATCCACCCACATTAACAGCTCAACACAGGATGACATTCTGCACAGGCATCTCCCTGCCTGCTGACCCACTGATTGGCTAATCTAGACTGTCTGCCAGCCTGCGTGCCAATCAGGACAAGCCCTCCTCCTACTTCCTCCCAGGGTCAAGTGAGCATCCTCCTTCCTCCCTCATGGTTTTGCTGCATCCCGTTTTACTGGATTCCTCTAAAGCAAACCTGAAAGCTTTGCACTTGGTGGACACATTTTTGTGAAATTCATAATGAACTTGTTCGGTACGAATCCATTTGCTCATTCTTCATGTAAATAGAGATTATGACAAGTTATAGTGAAATATTTCCCACAAAACTATAGATCAATCTGCTCATCTCTTGCAAATAGGACTGCATTTCCAATGTGACATGCTTACTTTAACTGGTTGAGGCTGCACAGTTAAGATTGGGAACAGTTTCTTTAATTTTATTGTGTCTTTGGTTATTCTTACAATATACTGGTGCTAATAAACAATGAAATCACACACAGTGAGCACATACTTTTTGATCTTGTATAGTTCTACAAAAATGAAAATATTTTTTGTAGGACTCGTGAACTAGTCCAAGTCATGTGGATTTGTGATGTATAAAAATAAAAAGAAGAATTAGATTTGCATATTTTTGTATTTCTATGAAAATCAATCAGTTTTGAATACTCAGGCATGAAGGAATGCATGCAAAACAAATATAATAAAATTATTTAAGGATAAAAGTATGCAAACATAATCCTCCTCCTAACGCTCTATTTCTGGAGTATATCTTCTCATCAAGTCCCAGAAGCACCTGCATGTAGAACTACTTACTGGTAGCTTTTAAAATACACATTTGTTTATGGTTGGAGCTTCACTTTAAGAAAGAAGACAATCGCAGACCAAATAAAGTCAAGCAATGAATTTTAGTAAACTCAAGTTTTTTGGTTACTTTTGTGTTTAAAAGGCAAAATAATCTTGATAGTGGCAGTAGACATGCAACAGTGTAATTTCTCTAAAGTAATGGATAAAACACTAAACAGCTGTAAAGAGACCACATCCCTACCATGTTACTTCAAGACAGGCATACCTCACAGAGCAAACCACATGAGCTTACAATACACCCCAGTCACCACTTTCTAGGCTGTTACCTACACAGAAAGCCAACAGGCACATCTTATACGTCGCTACTTTTTCAGCCCAGAACTCAAATAGTTATTTGCTAGCTCACCTTAGTAAAACATCTACAAAGCTACCCTCTCAGGACTTGCTTACTCTCTGTAGATGAACTCCTCCTCAGCCTAACGTGCCCAACGGGCCTATGCCAAAATCTACCAATCGCCAGTCACTACCACTTTAAAGCAGATTGCAGTTTCTCCCACCTCACTGAAAAACAAACCATTTTCCAGTTAACTGGGTTCTGGGCTATCACATCCATCGTCCACAGCACCAGGTCCAGCCCCACATGTGGAAACACTGCACTCTCCCAGTACCTGATGGTGTGTCCTCAGCCAGGTAGCAGGCATTTCCTAGGCCTAGGGAATCCGTGTGCCTCACCCTTATCCCAGAAGATTCTCAGTTTGCCGTACAGACACAACACACTCAGTGTTAGTTCAGTGCACCACAGCTTGTCATCTGGCCAAACTGTAAAACAGTGTAACACAATATAGAGTATATACATGTGTGTTTATAGTACAAATACATAATCTAAATGGTCTCTCTGAAACAGCTGTAGTCCATTTAAAGAAACAGGCAACTTAAAAAGCATACATGAAGAGACTATTATCGGCAAATGAGGGTATCTAGTTCACCCCTTTCATTTGTGAGGTTGTTGTGCAAAATACAAGGTAACAGCCAATTTATTCCATCAATTTTATTAGCTATTATACAACCACCTTTGGGAGATGCCAGTATGTATTCATCACTTTCCTCTCTACTTGGCACACAGTGATTTCTACTGCAGAGACATGCAGGGAATAAAGGAAGATTAGATAATCAGCTTCTGCTGATCTTAACAGGACCTGATGGCAATCTAATGTGTGTTAGGGCAGCCCTACTGTACCCTGTATTCTGTGGTAGTGTTAAAGAGGTTCAACATTTTTAACTGATTCTTTTGTGAACCAAGAGATAGGCAATGTCCATGGCTGGCATGAGAGTGGAGTATTCTGGTTTCATGGTACTGATGACCTATCTGCAACATACAGTAGGTTATCAATATCAGATCAGTGGGGCTCTGACTCCCAACACCTCCGACTATTAACTGTTTGAAGGGGCTGTGGCACTGAGTATTCGGCAGTGTTTACCTGGACACATTCTACATTGTGGTGGCAGTGCAGGGTAATTACATCTTCTTCTTCAAGTGAATGGGTCGATAAGCTGTAATTACCCCGCACTGCTGCTAAAATGTAGATGGTGTGCACTGCAGGAAAACATTGAAGAAGATGTAGTGCTCGCACAAATGCCACAGCCCCAAACAGATTACCTTTTTATTTCTCCTCTGAGATAAACCTCCGCCTGAAGTGTTTGGCAGCAGCTTTCTCCTCTCCATTGACAACATACAGTACAGACCAAAAGTTTGGACACACCTTCTCATTCAAAGAGTTTTCTGTATTTTCATGACTATGAAAATTGTAGATTCACACTGAAGGCATCAAAACTATGAATTAACACATGTGGAATTATATACTTAACAAAAAAGTGTGAAACAACTGAAAATATGTCTTATATTCTAGGTTCTTCAAAGTAGCCACCTTTTGCTTTGATTACTGCTTTGCACACTCTTGGCATTCTCTTGATGAGATTCAAGAGGTAGTCACCTGAAATTGTATTCCAACAGTCTTGAAGGAGTTCCCAGAGATGCTTAGCACTTGTTGGCCCTTTTGCCTTCACTCTGCTCAGCTCACCCCAAACCATCTTGATTGGGTTCAGGTTTGTTGACTGTGGAGGCCAGGTCATCTGGCGTAGCACCCCATCACTCTCCTTCTTGGTCAAATAGCCCTTACACAGCCTGGAAGTGTGTTTGGGGTCATTGTCCTGTTGATAAATAAACGATGGTCCAACTAAACGCAAACCGGATGGAATAGCATGCCGCTGCAAGATGCTGTGGTAGCCATGCTGGTTCAGTATGCCTTCAATTTTGAATAAATCCCCAACAGCGTCACCAGCAAAGCACCCCCACACCATCACACCTCCTCCTCCATCCTTCACGGTGGGAACCAGGCATGTAGAGTCCATCCGTTCACCTTTTCTGCGTCGCACAAAGACACGGTGGTTGGAACCAAAGATCTCAAATTTGGACTCATCAGACCAAAGCACAGATTTCCACTGGTCTAATGTCCATTCCTTGTGTTCTTTAGCCCAAACAAGTCTCTTCTGCTTGTTGCCTGTCCTTAGCAGTGGTTTCCTAGCAGCTATTTTACCATGAAGGCCTGCTGCACACAGTCTCCTCTTAACAGTTGTTGTAGAGATGTGTCTGCTGCTAGAACTCTGTGTGGCATTGACCTGGTCTCTAATCTGAGCTGCTGTTAACCTGCGACTTCTGAGGCTGGTGACTCGGATGAACTTATCCTCCGCAGCTGACGTGACTCATAGTCTTCCTTTCCTGGGGCGGTCCTCATGTCAGCCAGTTTCTTTGTAGCTCTTGATGGTTTTTGCGACTGCATTTGGGGACACTTTCAAAGTTTTCCCAATTTTTCGGACAGACTGACCTTCATTTCTTAAAGTAATGATGGCCACTCGTTTTTCTTTACTTAGCTGCTTTTTTCTTGCCATAATACAAATTCTAACAGTCTATTCAGTAGGACTATCAGCTGTGTATCCACCTGACTTCTGCCCAACACAACTCATGGTCCCAACCTCATTTATAAGGCAAGAAATCCCACTTATTAAACCTGACAGAGCACACCTGTGAAGTGAAAACCATTTCAGGTGACTACCTCTTGAAGCTCATCAAGAGAATGCCAAGAGTGTGCAAAGCAGTAATCAAAGCAAAAGGTGGCTACTTTGAAGAACCTAGAATATAAGACATATTTTCAGTTGTTTCACACTTTTTTGTCAAGTATATAATTCCACATGTGTTAATTCATAGTTTTGATGCCTTCAGTGTGAATCTACAATTTTCATAGTCATGAATATACAGAAAACTCTTTGAATGAGAAGGTGTGTCCAAACTTTTGGTCTGTACTGTATATGCACTCAATCAAACCAAACATGTATGCGTATATAAGAGTTGGAAGGGAGTTGGGAGAGACAGCTGTCGGCCATCTGACAGGTATTGAATGTGCATGGCCGACATAAATGGTGTAGGCCCCTAATTCCTACTACTTTACCCTTCCTATGATATGGCCCTCATTGTAATAGGTGTAATAGTTCTGGGCAAAACTTTAGTGCCCATTTTAGTTATCCTAAATACTAGACATCTGCTGCTTGGTGTGTCTATGCAGGTGAAGCAACTAAATACCCTGGATTGAGTAAGCTACATTTCAGACACAACAGGTTTTTTTTCTATTTTTTTTATTTTTGCTCTGGGATCTAGAACCAATGATATCTTGTATAAAAAAAACCATGTCAAATAGCAGTCTGGCTAATAAGTCCCTCATAGAAAAAAGCACAAAACTACATTTTCACAGGACTCAATTAGCATATCTATACATTTTTGCATTTATGTTAACAAAATTATCAAAATGTAAACCTTTAAGTCAGTAGTTGCAATATCAAAGCAATGTAACACTTAATTTATTATGAGCCTACATATGTGTGTGTGTGTGCATGCTTGTGTATATACTTTTCTCCTCATTTCAGAGATGTAGCCCTGAACCTAAGTGAAATCTGATCCTCATTAAACTAGATGGTAGCAATAAAGCACACTTATTTTTCTTGGATCAAACATAATTTTGATTTACTGGAAGCCAGGTATTATCCTGAAGAAAGGTTTTGAAGTTCAAAGAACAAATTAAATCAATTTAATTTGCTACACACAAAGTGAGAGAGAGAGGAGGGAAGACGAGAGAGGGGAGCAGGAAGAGTGGGTGTCAACAAGAACTGAGGAAGAAAGACATCTTGAAGAAATAAAGCAGCCATGGGCATAGAATCCCCGGAAAGATTTATAATGAGGAGCAAAGAACATATTAAAAAATTCTAATAAAAACAAAATAAGAATAGTTAAGCAGAATTCACACAGGACCATAGTGATGAAGTTATGAACCATATCAAAACTAGCAAAACAGTGTATGTTTATTAGATAGCTCAATAGCATAGTGGCTGTACAGAGGCTGGCCAAGTCCCTACAGCTCTATACTTTGATCAGCCTCCATGTAAGGAAGGTAGGAAGGTAGAGTTAACCTTCACTATGTGCCACCCCCTGAAGAGATGAGCAGTGCTGCTGCACGTACACCACAGCAGCAACAGTCTGTTATCTTTAAGAGCCAACTGGCACTGCTGTTCAGACATCCAGGGGAGAAGAGTCACGTGGCTAGCCTGCCACCCAGTAGCCACTGAATAGAGGTGAAGTGAAAAGGATTCTAACAGACAGTGAGTGCGAACCCACTGTGCCAACTAACCAGTTCCCTGGTATTCACCCTTTAACTCCTATACAGGGATCTGAACTTTGCTGGGAATCAAGCCGGCCTCTACATCCTGGGGAAGTCCTGGTGTAGTTCGCTACAGACTCACAGGGGTCAAGAGACATTGGTGCAAAGCACCGAGGATTCCGGCAAAAAGTGTAGTCTGAATATCATCCAAAGTCAGGGCAGGCTGAGTACTTGTGTATTCCAAATAACAATTCCAAGGTTGGGGCAGGAAGAGTATGTGCGTAGTCCAGGTTACAATATTGGGGAAGGCTGCCAGGAGCAGAATTGGTAGACAGACAAGGTTTGGTACACAGGTATTCAGACAAGAGATCTTCTCTGGTTACTAGCAACTAGAAAACCTCAAAGCTAAGGCGAATAGTTAGATCCACAGCCTAAATAGGGAGACTGATCAGTAACGTAACCAGCAATTAACAATTAACTCTCACAGTGCAGAAGGAAAGTTCACTGGGGGCTAGTCCCAATACACACAAGGATGGTGGGGCAATGCCTGTGCCTGCTCAGGACAGTGACGGACATGGACCACCAGCCTAACAAGGATCCTGTAAAATCAGAATGGTCACAACCCCACACAGTTTCCTTGCACTCCACTGCTGAGGGTCTAAACCAGTGAAGGCCTTCTGCGACAGCTGATGCAGCAGGAGAGTGAATTGTACACTGTGTAAGAAAGAAGAGAGCATTAGGGGGAATCACCCTCCCATATGTACATTTCAGAAGTGGCTAATTAGTGGTAGGATCGTGTTGAAGAGGCCTGAACATTAAGCAAAGTAGTAAATAACTGGGGAAAGGAACTGTGGAATTAGGGGGTGATATGGATTTTATTAATTGGTAACAACACTTGAATTAAACGTCACATACAGAGACAAAGAGGAAAGGAGGTCAAGAGTTTCAATATCAATTATTATATATAAACTAGCAGAAAGACCCGGCTTCACCTGGGTATATTTCATCTATTTATTTAATGTTTCTGTGTGTCGTTGCAGAGAGAAAGTCAATGCAGCTGACAGAAATTGATTTTTACCTTCATTTTTTCAATCCCTATTGGCTGCGGAGTGGGAGGGGGTGTGGTTTAATGGGACACGGGGGGGGGGGGTTAATTCTTCATTTCAGGGTGGCCTGAATTATAGGTTAATGCCATGGTAATTTGAGGAAACACAATGGGTAGCAGTGAAAGAAAACATTGCTTTGCGCGGGTATATTTGATCTATTTCATTTAATGTTTCTGTGTGTCGTTGCAGAGAGAAAGTCATCCTCCCTCCCATCCCTGCAGCTGAACAGATGTTGATTTTTACCTTCAATTGTTCAATCTCCATTGGCTGCGGAGTGGGAGGGGTCATGGCCTGACTGAGTCGGGGGCGTGACGTTGCAAGACCTGGGGCGGGGTTTTAAGTCCTTCTTTTGATGGTGGGCAGAATTACAGGTCGATGCCATGGTAATTTATGAGGACACGCCATGGGTAACAGTGGAAGAAAACATTGCTTTGCACGGGTATATTTAATCTATTTCATTTAATGTTTCTGTATGTTGTTGCAGAAAGAAATCCAACCTCCCTCCCACCCCTGCAGCTGACAGAAGTTGATTTTTACCTTCATTTTTTCAATCCCCGTTGGCTGCGGAGTGGGAGGGGGCGTGGCCTGACAGAGTCGGAGCGTGGTTTCGCAAGATCTGGGGCGGGGGTCAGAGTGACATGAATTACAGGTCGATGACATGGTAATTTATGAGGACCCGCAATGGGTAGCAGTGGAAAAAAACATCTTTTATTAGTACTGAATGGTCGTAGTCTAAAATTAGTCAATTTCATCTACGATTTTTGTGTGTCGTTGCAGAGAGAAATTCACCCTCCCACCCCTGTAGCAGATTTTTTTCAATCCCCGTTGCCTGCGGAGTGGGAGGGGGCGTGGCCTGGCAGAGTTGGGGGTGTGGATTATCAAGATGCTTCGAACGGTTGTAGTCTGAAATTAGTCTATTTCATCTAAAATTTTGTGCGTCATTGCAGAGAGAACTTCACCCTCCCACCCCTGCAGCTGACAGAAGTTTATTTTTCCCTTCATTCTTTCAATCCCTGTTGGCTGCGGAGTGGGAGGGGGCATGACCTGACAGAGTTGGGGGTGTGGCTTAGCAAAGCGCTTCGCATAGGTGATTTAATCTATTTCATTTAATGTTTCTGTGTGTCGTTGCAGAATGGCTGCAGAGTGGGAGGGGGCGTGGTCTGACAGATTTGGGGGCGTGACTTAGCAAGACGATTCGAACAGTTGTAGTCTATAATTAGTCTATTTTATCTAAAATTTTTGTGTGTCGTTGCAGAGAGAAATTCACCCTCCCACCCCTGCAGCAAACAGAAGTTTATTTTTACCTTTATTTTTTCAATTCCCATTGGCTGCGGAGTGGGAGGGGGCGTAACCTGACAGAGTCGGGGGTGTGGATTAGCAAGATGCTTCACATGGGTGTATTTAATCTATTTCATTTAATGTTTCTGTGTGTCGTTGGAGAAAGAAAGTCAACCTCCCACCCATCCCTGCAGCTGACAGAAGTTGATTTTTACCTTTATTTTTTCAATCCCTGTTGGCTGCGGAGTGGGAGGGGGCGTGGCCTTACAGAGTCGGGGCGTGGCTTAGCAAAGCGCTTCGCATAGGTGCATTTAATCTATTTCATTTAATGTTTCTGTGTGTCGTTGCAGAATGGCTGCGGAGTGAGAGGGGGCGTGGCCTGACAGAGACGGGACGTGGCTTAGCAAAAGGCTTCGAACGGTTGTAGTCTATAATTAGTCTATTTCATCTAAAATTTTGTGTGTCGTTGCAGAGAGAAATTCACCCTCCCACCCCTGCAGCAAACAGAAGTTTATTTTTACCTTCATTTTTTCAATTCCCATTGGCTGCGGAGTGGGAGGGGGCGTGACCCGACAGAGTCGGGGGCGTGGATTAGCAAGACACTTCGCATGGGTGTATTTAATCTATTTTATTTAATGTTTGTGTGTGTTGTTGCAGAAAGAAAGTCAACCTCCCACCCATCCCTGCAGCTGACAGAAGTTGATTTTTACCTTTATTTTTTCAATCTCTGTTGGCTGCAGAGTGAAAGGGGGTGTGGCCTGACAGAGTTGTGGGTGTGGCTTAGTGAGCACCTGGGGCGGGGTTTTAAGTACTTCTTTTAGGGTGGCCTGAATTAAAGGTCAATACCATGCTTATTTATGAGCCCACGCAATAGGCAGCAGTGGAGGAAAATATCTTTTATTACTACTGAACTGTAGTAATAGAAAAAAACATAAGTTATATTTATGGTAACCGGAATACCTTTAACAGTGTCAGTAAATAGAAATGGATGAGATCCTCAGCTGCTGATAATTACCTGGTTGTTATGGAAACCTGCCCTCCCTGTGTGTGCCTTTGCAGAGAATGGCAGTTGGAGTTTAAAACCAAAGTTCCCAGTTGTAATGTTGGCTAATGGAGATCATATTTTGGGAATATCTCAGGAACGGTATGTCCTAGAGAGATGAGACCTGGTCTAAAACCTTCCCGGACACCTGATGTACCTGTGTGCCGAATTTGGTGAAAATCGGTCCAGTAGTTTGGTCGCGCATAGAGAACAGACAGACAGACAGACAGAAACTCATTTTTATATTATTAAGAGATATTACAAAATGCATTTCTACTACAGTAATTCATAAACAGCAGAAGGCTTAGATGATAACTCCACAACATCAAAGCACAAAAAGACAGTCTCCCTACAAGACCACAGATCACACATAAGACATTATATAACATAAGGGCATATACCCATGTACATAGACCCACATACACATGGAATGCAGTAACTAAATACATCAGTTAAACCACTACCCCATCAAGTTTAATAGGGATGAAGAGTATAGCCAAAACACGAATCCCAGCAATCTAATGGTAAGGCTAGTTTCACACTAGCGTTTACAAAACCTGCAGGCTGTTCAGGCGGGGAACAGCCTGCCTGATCTGACACTACCAGACGCTGCCAGAATGCTGTCTGGCCCCATTAACTATGATCTGGTCCCGTGGAGATCTGGCCGCAACCTGGCAAATATGCTGAGAATCAGCTGGACAAATACCACTGAGATCAGCATTTTTTGTCCGTCCGACTCCTAGCATTCTATGCCGGAACAGCTTGCCAGAAGGCTGTGCCGCTAATGTAAAACTAGCCTAATACAGAGGTAAAACAAAAATATACAGGCTTTAAACAGCCAACCTATTGTAATAATAGTTAAATAGTCATTTACTGTACACTCAGACAAGATAAATATCCTGGGCTGGGAGGCATCTCAGAATGGGATTTTCATTGTGTCTAAGGTCTGTTTGACAAGACTATTTGTAGGTTTGTAACACTTGCAGTTTTTCAAGTGTTTACTGGTAATAATGAGAGAGTAAATGGGTACTTATACCATGTTCTTGTTATTAAGAGGTCTGTTAAACATCGAGGTCAGGGTAACTCTATATGATGATATAGTGAGTGGGAGCTGAGATGACAGATTGAAACACGGAGGTGATCAAGGGACTCCAAAAGTTAAGGAATCTACTATGAAAATGTGACTCCTAGATTTCCATTTGGCTGGCACCAGGAGCCAGGCAACTGTTAGGAAAAGGCAAACTAGATAGCCTTGTCTATTACTGATGGAGTTAGTTAGGAGAAAAAGTAGTTTAATAGTTGGGTCTAGAGGGAGATGCAAAGGGCATAATGATCTGTTCTAAGAGCAAATTTCAGAGAGTTGGATTGCAAAGTTGGACCCGACCACCAACATGGTAGAATGAGCCTATGTCAATGTTAAACATCTGGTCTTACCAGATTGTCATCAAGCATGAAGAATTGGATTCAGACGGGACAAAAAAAACCTAGCAGAGGCTTGTAACAGAACACCTTATGTTTCTTAATACATAATATACTGTCCTAAGCCATTCTTTGAAATGCAGCTCGTAAACAACTGTCTATGGGCCATCAATGCAAACATGCTAAAGCTTGTGCAACACTAAGGCAGTGTAGAGGAAATCCCAAGGATTATATGGAAATACACAACTCTTGTAACATTCTGCTGAAAATATTTCTGACTACATTTAGCTTAACATGTAGTAAACAGTATTAGTTGTTCGTATATATGTGTGGTTCTGAATATATTTTGTATATTGTATGGTCAACTTACATATAAAATTTATGTACACAAAAAGTTGATTTCATAAATATTTTGCAGAATTTATCTTGTACAGCCTGTGCCAGGTAATGTTCATGGTTAACATTGTTGATCTGGCATTTACTACCATGTGTTTTTTTTTAAATACTGTATTCTTCACTTTATAAGGGCTTGTTCACATTAACATTAATGGCTTTCCATTATAACATCGTTATAATAGAAAAAAAATGAATCCTTAAGACGGAAATCAAAACGGAAGCCTTTAAAGGCATTCCGTTTTGATCAGTCATAATAGAAGTATATAAGCAAGCATAACAGATCCGTCTGGTTTCCGTTATGCTGGACGGAAAACAAAGTTCGGTCTACAGAACTTTGTTTTCCGTTCAGCATAACGGAAACCAGACGGATCTGTTATGCTTGCCTATATACTTCTATTATGACTGATCAAAACGGAATGCCTCTAAAGGCTTCCGTTTTGATTTCCGTCTTAAGGATTCAGTTTTTTCCATTTTAACGATGTTATAACGGTAAGCCAGAACAGAATCCATAATGTTGATACAAAAAAGCCCTTAGATGCAACTGATGATAAGATGCAGGTTTTAGAGGAGGAAAATCAAACCTCAGAACAGACCCCCAATATTCATCAGACTTCAAAACAGACTCCCATATCAGACCTCAGATCAGACCCCTATATCAGATCAGAACCCCATATCAGACCCCTATATCAGATCATATAGAACCAATCAAATATATGGATCATGAATAGGAATCACAATCAAATACAATACACGATTAAACTAGATAATTTTATTGTAAATCTAAATATAAACATGATTAGCAACACACAAAAAATTATTTAAAAACATTAAAATACATAGGGAAGGTGGCACAGGGATGGGACAAGTAATATAAAGTGCAAGTGCATGTATACTGGCCAAAGACTAAATCAAATGTCACTGTGTACATAGGCTGTATCAAAGTATATAAAGAGCTCCAAATCAACTGGTTACATACAATAGATATATTAGCGATGCTACATTAGAACATCACAAGGGTATAACAGTGAAAAAATATACTGACCAGTAACAAGCCCCAATTCCAGTATACACCACCAATCCATTCCCTATATCAGATCAGACCCACATGTTAGACCTATGGGCCCCAGTGCAAACTTTGGATCGGGCCCCCCCCTCATTTTTATACAATAAAAGCTGGTCCTACCTCATCCAGGTGTGTGCGCTGGTGTCGGCGTGATGTCCACTGGATCCAGAACAAGGTCTCTGTGGTGATAGAGAAAAAAAGAATAATCACATAAGGAAGGGATGGTGACTGCCTCTGTGAAATCCCCAGCAGGGGGCGCAGTGCTGGCCTGCAAGACTGAGCCATGCCAGTGTATAGCAGGGTAATCTAGGACATTTCCCCATAAATGCTACCACACAGTACTAATGCCCACATTGTTGCCCCTTCACAGCAGTTATGTCCACCTTTGTTCCTGTCACAGTAATTATGCCCACTTTTGTGCCACTCACAGTAGTTATGGCCAGATATTTGTCCCCTCACAGTAGTTATGCCCAGATATGTGCCCACTCACAGTAGTTATGCCCAGATATATTCCCACTCACAGTAGTTATTGCCAGATATGTGTCCCCTCACAATAGTTATGCCAGATTAGTTGCCACCTCAAAGTAGTTCTGCCAGATTAGGTGTCATATTAGGTCCCCCCCTCACAGTAGTTGTGCCAGATTAGGTGCCCCCTCACAGTAGTTATGCCAGATTAGATTCCCCTCACAGTAGTTATGTCCAGATACGTGCCCCTCACAGTAGTTATGCCAGATTAGGTGCCAACTCACAGTAGTTATGCCAGATAATAGGTGCCCCCTCACAGTAGTTATGCCAGATTAGGTTGCCCCCTCACAGTAGTTATGCCAGATTAGGTGCCCCCTCACAGTAGCTATGCCAGATTAGGTGCCCCCTCACAGTAGTTATGCCAGATTAGGTGCCCCCTCACAGTAGCTATGCCATATTAGGTGTCCCATCACAGTATTTATGCCAGATAATAGGTGCCCCCTCACAGTAGTTATGCCAGATAACAGGTGCCCCCTCACAGTAGTTATGCCAGATAACAGGTGGCCCCTCACAGTAGTTATGATAGATAATAGATGTCTCCTCAGTAAAAATGCCCACTTTTGTGCCCCTCACTGTAGTTGTGCAGCCCCCTACATCTCTTTTGCCTCCATTGCCCTCTCCAGACTTCAGCTTTATGAAAGAAAAAAAACAGATACTTACCTTCTCTGATGACGCGCTCCCGAACTCACATCGCGCTGCTGGCTGTGCTGGAGGCCGATTCCCGGGCTTTCAGCGCTCCTTCCACAGCCAGCAGCGCCATGTGCAGCCTGCAGGGGGAGCGCTGGAGCTCAGAAGAACAGCGAGCGGAGAAGCAGGGATCGGAGAGCGCTTTCTGGTTCACCCTGGAACTGCTGGTGAGAGAGCGTGCGCCGCCCCCTTACCTCTGGGGCCCCCCCCTTGCCTCTACTCCTCTCTGCTCCCCGCCTCTGCGGCAGGGGTGTACATATCGTTTGAAGAGCGTTCTGATGGGCCCGGCATTATCACTGTGCTTCATGCCGGGCCCCATCAGAGCGCTCCCATTACAGATCAGTGCAGTGGGCCCCCTTCCTCTGCCGGGCCCGATCGCGGTCGCACCCTCTGCGACCGCGATCGTTACGCCCCTGTCTCCTGCATTGCCGACACCCTGCAGTCTCTACTGCACTCACTGCTCCCTGGTCTTCTCTGGGTCCACGCTGCACTGTGACCTGACTGTGTTGAACATCAGGTCATAGTGCGCACACTGCTTTCTGATGCTGAATGCAGTCAGGACACTGCAGCGCAGGTCCAGAGGAAGAATTAGGAGCGGTGAGTACACCGCTACAGTCACTGCTTCCAGCACCTTCTGGATAATAGCGAGTGCTTTTAGAATGGAAGTGCTCATTAGTATTCACTTTATAAGAAACACTGCCATTTTGCCCAACTTTTTTGGGGAAAAAAGTGCATCCTATGAAGCGAAATATACTGTAATTATTTTGTCTTTTTTTTTACCAAAACAAACATTAAAATCAGGTGTCATTCCTTATTTCTTATATACTTAATAACTGTGCTAGCTTCAGCTATATCTTTTCAATGAACAAGACCAATCAATTTATTACTAATAATAACAAACTGAATAAGTGAAAACATAGTTCATAGTGACTTTGAGTAAACATAGTTCATAGTAAACTTTGAGACCTTAGTTTCATACAAATGATTGTGTGCATAGTACATATATTACAGTAAACAGTATGGGAAAAATGCTCACAGCTGAGTTCAAGGATGGCCTAAAGTCAGTGCAATACAGCTGGTAAATATGATGGAATGCATGAGGCTTAAAGCTTATTTTCTAGAAATATTTTAGTTAAAAACTATTACAAGCAGTGATAAACCAGGGAAAATAGCAAAACTATGTGATATACTGACAGAACTCCAGTGTAGTCACCTGCTGATTGCCGTGCCTGTTGCTAGGCAATGGCCCAAACCTGCTTAGATACTATCTTACAAGAATGATACTTGTGAGATAGAGAAGTTGTGAATGCAGCAATAACTTTCTTCTGCATCGCAGACCAGAATCTACTGTGTATTTGCTACTACTTTGCCGGTATTCCAACTTGGGATCAAGGTTAAACCAAGGTATTTTCTATTTTTTTTAATCATCTATAGAAATATAACATCCTTTTTGCAAAATTCCTTCCTTGCTACAAACTTACACAATGAAACAATTTATCGACATTTCCTTGACACCCTCGTTTTATCCTGATCTCATAGTTTTTCTAGCAAAAATGTTATTATTATATTCTTTGGATTTGATAGAAGTTATTATTATACTAGATTAAAGAAAGTTTTCTGTACAGTTAAGGAAACTTAAAAGCATTGGTGAACTTGTATGTGTCTCTGACCTAAATCGTATACTGAAACAGAGTCAGGGAGATAGTGCCTCTTTGTTGCATCCAGGCTTTGCTTTGACTAGGACCCATTCTGGGCATTTTATTTTGTTCCAGCTTTTGAATTAGCTCCCTGACTGGTACTGCTCAGCAGGTCTAGAATTCCACCCAACAAAGGACAGGTCTGCAGAGTAGGTGAATCTTGTAATAATTACATATCACTGCTGCAACAAAGGAGCTTTCCAGGGGACAGACTGGAGCAGATACTCAGATTCCTCTGCAATTAGTACATTGGAGGAATCCAAATGTTAAGTATTTCAAAGCAGAATGCAAATTTTGGCATTTTAAAAACAGCCCTGGATGTTAATGTGCTTCAGCAGTAAAGTTACCATAAAGTTCGTAGTTTTGCATGCAATATCAGAGCTTTGGAGGACACACTACCTGGAAAACATTGAGGCAATATCTTATTTTCAGCATATAATGGTAAAGACACATTGAATAGCCTACTTCCTACTGTTCCTAAAATACAATGGGGATCTCTGATTTAATAGCCTACATATTGTTAACCACATTAGTTGTCATGAATAGGAGTGAGATGCTTGAGAAAATATTTCATTGTTCACACTTCAGAGTATCTAATAATTCAAAGAGATTGCCTAATTGTTAACAGAATAGGAATAATAGCTGGAAAACTAAACCCCTTTAAGAACAATCTATTCTCTGTTGACATTGGCCCAAACAAATGAAATGAACCCCATAATTTAGATACCAAGTATGGAAACCATACAGAACCTCGAACCTACCACCCAGCGTAGTACCTCAAAACTCATTCAGATTCACACTTTAAACACTATGTGAAAAGATACATTCAAATAGTGTATTTACAGTATAAATATGACACATACAAGAATCTTATAAAAAATAATTGGCCATCAAATAAATCTGTATGTGGCCTCCAGCCCTCCCCCCCATCCCAAATAACAGATGTTATGGAGAAGAAGGATTTAGCAAACCTCCTTTGTCTTGTTCAGTTTAATTTATGGCCCCACCCATGTGAGTACCATCTCCAGTTTTGAAGTGCGTACATATGTATACAACTTGGGAATGTAATATCTGGCATAATCAGGTGGAATTATACTACATATTTTTTAATTACTCCTTCACTTGCATTTGTGTTTGTCCCCTAATTAGGCTGCCAGATTTTCTGGTAGGCGATCGCTAATGAGCTTTCCTATGAATGCTCGTTAGCAATCATCTGGCAGTCTAATACTGCCTTCAATGCCCGGTGAACTAGCAAACACTCGTTCGTTGGGCATTTATGATTTTTAAGCATGCTTAAAAACAACAGTGGTGCCGGTGGCAGATTGCACTATGCAATAGCGACATGCTGCCGGCACATCGCTGCCCTGCATAGGGAAGCGTGATGGTATAGCAATCATAACTCCCCATGTCATGGAGGATATTGCTGCATGTTATAGTTTTCCTCTGTGAGCTATCTGACGATTGCATGTACACATGCAATTAAAAACTGAATTTTCTTGAAGCATTTCAGGCAACACTATCCCTTTGTCAAAAGAATAAAATCTCTCAAGTCAACAAATAAAATACATGTTTGGAAAATGAGGAGACCAATAGCAAACCAACACATCCATGATCAGGTGAACATCATTAGCGCTCCACAGGTTCATGACTACTTGTTCAAAAAGGGGGGGGGGAGATGCCTGAGACAGAAAGACAATACTCTGTGTTGATTTCCTACTGGTCACCTAATTTTCCAAACGTGTATTTTATTTGTTGCCTTGTGAGAGATTTTATTCTTTTGACAAAGGGCTAGTGCTGCCCGAAAACTCAGTTTTTAATTGCATTTCAATAAAGTCTACAGTTTGAAGAATGGAAGTGCTGGATCCTTGTTTTCCATTTTTGGGAGTCTTCACTCACCGTGACACGCCACACCTACTGATATACGATTTGATCCTGAGCTGGAGCTGGTAAGGGAGTTTTTCTTCTGTACATCTACTTATCTATGTGAAAAAGTAATTGCCCCCTAAACCTAATAAATGGTTGTACCACCCTTGGCGGCAACAACTGCAATCAAGCATTTGCGATAACTGTCAATGAGTCTTTCACATCTCTGTGGAGGAATTTTGGCCCAGAAAAAGGAGGAATTTTTGCAGAATTGTTTTAATTCAGCCACATTGAAGGGTTTTTGTTTACGAACGGCCTATTTAAGTTCATAACACAGCATCTCAATCAGATTTAAGTCCAGACTTTGACTACTCCAAAACCTTCATTTTGCTGGTGTGCTTTGGATCATTGTCCTTCTGCAGAACCCAAGTACGCTTGAGCTTAAGGTCACAAACTAATAGTTGGACATTTTCCTTCATGAGCAGAATTCATGATTCCATCAATTACAGCAAGTCGTCCAGGTCCTGAAAAAGCAAAACAGCCCTCGACCATCACACTACCACTATGTTTGACTGTCAGTATTATGTTCTTTTTCTGAAATATTGTGTTCATTGTATGCACTCTTAGAGTAATTTTGGTAGGCTGGCTACTAGAGATGAGCAAAGTTTTTAAAAATTCACCAAACTTCGACAAGAAATTAGATTAGTAACAAATTAATTTGTCACGAATCATGATAAATTAGGTATAACCAGGCCACTCTGCCTAATCATATTCATCCCACTTGGTGGCCCAATCTCAGTGTGAAGGCTTGAAAGTTAAACTGCAGGGAGATTGCAGGGAGAGTGTATCGCTGTATGCATTATGTTCTAGTACACAGTCATTCATAGTTAACCCATTCATGGGTACTGTGACATCAGTATTACAGGTGTAATTTGTCACCGTATAGGTCACTGTGCAGTGCACCAAGATTCATAGCTAATCCCTTCTGTTAATAAACAAAAAGAAAAAGCATACAGCACCCTTCAAAAGTAAAGCAAAAAACCTGTGTGCACTCCTGCAGTGCAATGGATACTTAATGGGACAAAGTAAAGAAATTGAGGCAATGCCAATAAAGTTGTGGAGATAAAAAAGTTCTTTTAATGCATGTTGTGGCAGTCCAAATGCTTTTTAATCCCTTCCAGTAGCTGTAGATTTACTGTGCATCAATGTTAGTGTCAGGTCTAATTTATTACCATGGGTTTAACCATGCAGTGCCCCAAGATTCAAGTAGTGGTCTCTTGACAGAGTGGGGAGGGTGGCAGCAGCAGCAGTGGCAGTAACAGTGACAATAAAGGCCCCATAACAGAGTTGGGATGGGGACCAACAGCAGTTGCAGTAACGGGGACAATAGTAGCCCAATGACAGAGTGGGGAGGGAGCAGCAGCAGTGGCAGTAAGGCTGTGTTTACATCACTCTTTATTTTTCTGTTCTTCTGATCCATCGGAAGAACAGAAAACTAAAAGAAAGAAGCCTGTATTTTGAACACCCCTAAAGCCTCTTACAGAAGGTCAGTATTTGATCAGTAATTGCAAGCCAAAACCAGGAGTGGGTCCAAAACAGAGATAAAATGCAATAGAAATATTTGCATCTCTTCTGTGTTTTAGACCCACTCCTGCTTTTGGTTTACAAATACTGATGCAAAATACTGACCATGCAATAATGGCCTTATGCTCAATTCGCATCCATTTGGCCTTTAACAAGGAAAAAAAGTCCTGCATTCAGGACTTTAATGGTCTCTTTCACACGGTCAGTATTTGGTCAATATTTTGCATAAGTATTTGATTAGTATTTGTAAGCCAAAAACAGGAGTGGGTCCAAAATAGAGATAAAACGTAATGGAAATATTTGCTTCTCTTCTGTGTTTTGGTCCGACTCCTGCATTTAGCTTAGAAAAAGTGATCAAATACTGCCCAAATACTGACCGTGTGAAGGAAGCTTTACAAATGCTCAGGATCATTTTTTCTGTTCTTCTGATGAATAAGAATAACTGAAAAATAAACAGTGATATAAACACAAACAGGTATAATAATGGCCCCATGACAGAGTGGGGATGGATGCCAACAGCAGTGGCAGTAACAGTGATAATAGTGGCTCCATAACAGAGTGGGGATGGGGTCCACCAGCATCTGCATTGACAGTGACAATACTTGCCCTAACAGTTCAACAAGATTACACTCAACCTGCAAGGTCTCTGCTGTCTCCCTATGCTCTCCCTATAATCCCCCTACATTGACCCTGCACTCTCCCTATCCAATATTCTTCTATTAACAGCCTTCTGCAACACTGTCCCAAGTGCATAAGTGCCTGTTACGTCTCTCTCAGCTCAGCTCACAGTGAAATGGTGGAGACCATGTAGGATGAGGGTTTTATAGGGCTGTGACATTACAGGGGATGGCTATCTGTAGATTGCTGATTGGATGGCTCCACGGCATTATGGGTCATATCACTTTCCCATGCTTCTTGCTTTCAATTTATAACATGTTCAGCAGCCATTTTAGAAAAAAACTATTTGTTACCACGAAGCGGAAAGAAATTTTTATTCGGCCCGAATCAAAATTTTCCTACACTTCGTATCGAATTCCACTTCGGATGCTTCAATTTGCTCAGTGCTACTGGCTACTCCTAGGAAGGTTCACCACTGTTCAATGTTTTCTCCATTTGTGGATAATAGCTCTCACTGTGGTTCGCTGGAGCCCCAAAGCCTTGACATAGGGTAAGCCATTCCTTGATAGTAATAGGTCAGAACCTGTGCGAGACTACCAGGCCTCACAGGTATATTCCAATGTTGGTATGCAGGTGGTAGCACTGCATTGAAATAGATTGAATTTCACCTAACCTCCCCCCCCAAAAAAAACTGAATAAAAAGTACAAAATGGTATCAATAAAAACTACAAATCGCCTTGCAAAAATTGAACCCTCACACAGCTTCGCAGATGGAAATATAAAACGTTATGGGGGTTAGAACCTGGTGATGCAAAGAAAAAAATATTTTTTTCCAAAGTTTGTATTTTTTTCAGAAAAAACTATATAAATGTGGTATTGCTGTAATCATACTGTCTCAGAGAATAAAGGCAACAGGTCAAATTTACCGCATAGATTCCCTACAAACATAGATTGGCCATACAAACGAAACTGATAAAATTATGCCGCAATTGTGTTTTTTTCCCAATTTTAGCCCATTTGGAATTTTTTTCCAGTTTCCTACTGCAATATTAAATGGTGACATTAGAAAGTGCAACTTGTAGCACAAAAAACAAGCCCTCAAACTATCTACATTTTGGCCACATGTACTTGCCACTATCGCAAGTTACAAGTTTAGGCCTTTTTCACACGAACGTTGTTTTTGCGGGCTCCGATCCGCATTTTTCATTCATTTCTATGGGCCCATAAAAAAAAATGTGGACAGCACACGGTGTGCTGTCCGCATCTGTTGCTCTGTTCCGTAGCCCGCAAAAAAAATAGAGCATGTCCTATTCTTGTCCGTATTACGGACAAGAATAGTACTGTTCTATTAGGGGCCAGCTGTTCCGTTCCACAAAATACGGAATGCACACGGATGCCATACGTTGTTTTTGCGGCTCCGTAATTTGCGGACCGCAAAACACAACGTTCGTGTGAAAGAGGCCTTAGATACAGCCCAACAATTAGTAATTAAACACAAGTGATATCTGTGGCTCAGCCATCAACATACCAGAAAGTAGTCTCTAGTGTCATCTGAAGTTGCAATTTTCCAAGGATAGGGGCTGACAGCAGCTGCTTTAGGCCCCATTCACACGTCCGTATTTTTGCACATCCTGGAAAAAGGTCAGTTTTTTGCGGATCCATTGTTCCGCAAAAAACTCAGTTTTTCCAGGACATCCGTTCCATTTTTCCGTAAAAAACGGAAAGGATGTATCCATATGTCATCCATTTTTGCGGATCCGTAAAAAACGGAAGGATGAATAACATCTTTTTTTTTTCACCCCTCCTGGAACGGAATCCGCAAATACGGATGACATGCGGATGCCTTTACGCATGTCTTCCGCATTTTTTGCGGATCCATAGACTTTCATTGTGCTACGAACCGCAATTCGGGAGAAAAGTAGGACAGGAGGATTTCTTTATGCGGACAGTCGGAATGGACACATGGATGCGGACACCACCCGGTGTACTGTCCACATTTTTTCGGGACCCATTGAAATGAATGGATCCGCATCCTATCCGCATAATTGTCCGCAATTGCGGAAACGGATGCGGAAAGGATGCGGACACCTTATACGGACGTGTGAATGAGGCCTTAGAAGAATGAACAGTTTAGAGCGGTCACATTGGGCTGATAAAACTGAAGATTTTTTCATTGTGACAAAAAATTTCAGCTTTATCAGCCCAGTTCGATCACAAATTACTGTAAGCTCCAGGGGCAGACTGTGAACTTAAAGTGGCCCTGAAAAAAAAACTAAAAGGGACCCCATGTCATAGGACGATCCAGATTGACAAAGGTGGGGCAACATAAGTAGGCAGGGAGAAACAGAAGTAGGAGGGGTGCACCACAAAATACTGTCCCATCACAACCAAATACCACAATGCAGCATAAAATATTGTGTCACATTGTGAAACTGTATCACTGTCCTGAGAAGGGTGATACAGTTGAATTCAGGAGGGCACCTGTTAGAGATGAGCGAATATGTTCACCGCTTTGTAGATTTGTATCGAATCTTGGAAATTTTCAGCCGCAAAGCGAATCCGAATTTCTTTGGATTCGCTACGTATTATTCGTAAATCTTCGCAAAATTTAACACGCTAACGATACTTACCATACGTATGAAACGTACGAAATGTACGCATTCTGTGTGAGGCGGGACAATGACGATATGCCCACGCAAGAGCGGGAAAGTGAAGATACGCCCCCCCTCAGAACTGGAAAAAAACAGCCCTGCCCACCGGGATCTAACTATTTTGCACATATAGGGAGTGAAGACTCCTCCCTCAGTAGTCCACCCTCCTCTGAAGTCTGAACCAGTTTAGACCAGCGCTGACCTCAGAGAAAGAGGCAAGCATCATGGCTAAAAAACAGCTGCGCCCAAATTGGAATGAAATGTATTTTGGGGACGAGTTCCCTGAACAACCACCCTCTCCAGACATCAGGGTGTCACAACTCTGCCAGAGAAACCCAGCTTCAGTGCCTGAGTCTTCCTTGCCATCTGCTGAGGTTGCTGTTGCTGCGACTCATGAGGCGGCTGGAGCGTCTGCTGTGGCTTGTGCAACAGGAGCGTCTGCTGTGGCTTGTGCGGCGGAGGCGGCTGGAGCATCCACTTCGCCGCCGAGGAGGAGATCCACCCCTTCCATACACAGGAGGCAGGAGCGTCCTCTTATGTCGTTAAGCAGTAGTAGAAGCGAGGAGGACTTCAGGTCCCTCATCTGAGGAACCCTTCTACAATTGGCTGTCTCTGTCTGGCTGACTTAAAGGACACCTCATGGTCTGGACCTCTTGGAGCCACAACATGGACTGCACCTGACTGGTGAGAGCTAGTTGGCACGTTTTTTATTTATCTTGTTTTTATTGCCCCCTGTTTGACTCTCTCTCTGCAGAATATTGCCAGTTGCGCCTAAGCGTGTCTATTCCCCCCCCCCCTTCTCAGGTTATTTGGGAGCCCCCTTTGCAAAAAGGGTTCTCTATTTGCTGCTATTTTATATTATCCATGTGGATTACACATTAACTGTTTGGATTACAAAATTACCTCACGTGGATTACAATTGAATTTTGGACTATGTGTTCCAGTGTTTTATGCCAAGCAGCCAAGAAACTCAAACGTATATCTGAGCCTATTATGCTTGCAAATGTGAATGTTTGCATAATTATGTCTTTGCAGTATTTTAGCAATAATGTTTTTACAGATTCAAGCAATGTTCAAGTACTTTAGCCCATTGTGTGTATTCTTTTTCAGGTACTGCAATGTGTCCTATTATGCACTTATTGTATGGTGTTTTTGGGAAATTATGCACTTAGCCGTATAGCTAGCAGTGAGCACCTTACTTTTCTAGCTCATATGGACTGCCTCTGAGGAGTGTATGCTGCAGCCTAGCGTCGTGCGTATGACGCAATCACGAGACAATAGTATGCTAAGCATTTGTGCGCGCTTTGTACGCTAATGCCTACGTATGCAGTTTAGTAGCGTAGTTTTAACAACGGTTAGACTGTATGTTCGCAATTTGTGCAGGAATGTACGCAAAACAAAGATTATTTTTTAACGCAACTTCGACTGAATAAATTAAGAACTAATCTTGTTATAAATTCGTCGATTATCGAAGTGAATTTTTGAAGATTCGCTCATCTCTAATTAAATTCAGTGGAAAAGATAGGAATATCCATAGTTTACACCCTATTCCTGGAGCCTTTATTTGGCTTGGCTCAAGTCATAACTGTGGATAATACCTGACATAATTTTAAACCCATTTATCACCCATTGAGAAGATATTAATCATCTTTTCCTGAATTTACACTGCAAACAGTTCCCAGTCTTTTTCCTGCAGGATACTAATGGCATTGTGTCTCTTATTTGTATACAGCTTAACCACTTCCCGTCCGCCCGTTGACTATAAACGTCTGGGAAGTGGTTGTGTATCTCTGAATGGACGTTTCTGAACGTCCATTCAGAGATAGCAGCAGCACGCTAATCGTGCAGCTGCACAGTGGGGTACCTGCTGTCAGTGACAGCAGGGTACCCCAAAGAGAAGGCAGGGACCGTTCCCAGGGGTCCCTGCCTTCTAGATCGCTGTATACAGATACAGATCAGTCACGTGATTGCCGGGGCCGGGAGAGTGCAGGAGCTGCCGGGTCTCTCATAGACCCGATCAGCCCTGCACTGAGGCTGTACAGCATAGTATTATGCTGTACAGCCTCTCTGGGGATGTATTTCCCCTGTAACTGGGGCTACTATGTCAGCCCCAGTTACAGGAGAAATCAAGTGTAAAAAAAATAAAATAAAAATAAGTGACGTTAAATGTCCCCTGAGGTCTTGTATGACCTTATGGGGGACACAAAGTGTAAAAAAAAATTAAAAAAATTGAGTATTATAAAAAACAAACAAATCACACACACACACATATATATATATATATATATATATATATATATATATATATAAATTATTTCCCCCAAAATATTTCATTAAAAAAAGTTACAAATAAAAATAAATAAATAAGATAGACATATTTGGTATCACCGCGTCCGAAACTACTGGCTCTATAAAAATATCACATGATCTACCCCATCAACTGAACTGCGTAAAAAAAATATAATAAAAATTATGCCAAAACAGCTTTTTTTGTCGCATCACCTACCAAAAAATATAATATCAAACAATCAAAAAGTCGTATGCATCCCAAAATGGTAGCAATAAAAACGTCACCTCATCCCGCAAAAAATTAGCCCCCACACAAGATTATAGCCCGAAAAATGAAAAAAAAGGCTCTTAAAAAATTGCAACACAAAAACATGATTTTTCTTCTAAAAATGCTCTTATTGTGTAAAACGTAAAAAAAAAAAAAAAAAATAGACATATTTGGTATCGTGGCATCCGTAACAACTGACTCTAGAAAAATATCACATGATCTACCCCATCAAGTGAACGGTGTAAAAAAAAAAATAGAAAAATGCCCCTAAACTGCTTTTTTTTTAGTTAACCTCCCAAAAATTAGATTAAAAAGTGATCAGAAAGCCAGATGTACCCCAAAATGGTGCCAATAAAAAGCACAGCTTGTCCTGCAAAAAATAAGACCTCACGCAGCTCAGTCCACAAAAAATTAAAAAGTTATCACTCTTACAAACCATGACAAAAAATTCCATGTTAGAAAATGCAGATGCTGCTCCTCCCCTTCTGAGCGCTGGCGTATCCCCAAATAACAGTTTACGACCACATGTGGGGTGTTTCTGCAAACTGCAGAATCGGGGTAATAAATATTGAGTTTTGTTGTTAACCCTTGATGTGTTAAAGGAAAAAAATGATTAAAATGGAAAATCTGCAAAAAAAGTGAAATTTTTAAATTCCTGTGGAATACTTAAAGGGTTAACAACATTTCTAAAACCAGTTTTGAATAGTTTGAGGGGTGTAGTTTCTAAAATGGGGTCATTTATGGGTGGTTTCTATTATGTAAGCCCACAAACTGACTTCAGTACTGAACTGGTCCTTAAAAAAGTTGATTTTGCAAATTTGCAAAAATTGCGTCTAAAATTCTAAACCTTCTACTGTCCTAAAAAAATAAAATGACACTACCAAAATGATGCCAACATAAAGTAGACATATGGGGAATGTGAAAAAATTCACTGTTTTCTAAATTTCAATCTCTCTGCTTTTAAGACAGATAGTGATGTCCCATAAAATCCTTTTTAATTTAAATATTCGTTAACTTTTGGATTTTTTTATAAATAAAATTAAAACTTATCGACTCAAATTTACCATTAACTTGAAGTACAATGTGTCACGAGAAAACAGTCTCAGAATCGCTTGGATAAGTAAAAGCGTTCCAAAGTTATTACCACATGAAGTGACACATGTCAGATTTGCAAAATTAGGCCTGGTCAGGAAGGGGGGAAATGGCCCAGAGCTGAAGTGGTTAACAAATGTGTTGACATATAAATACTGTGATACATACTGCTTCTCAGTTCCCTCCTCTTTTTGTAGGAAAGTGATATTGCACAGTATATACAGTACAGACCAAAAGTTTGGACACACCTTCTCATTCAAAGAGTTTTCTGTATTTTCATGACTATGAAAATTGTAGATTCACACTGAAGGCATCAAAACTATGAATTGACACATGTGGAATTATATACTTAACAAAAAAGTGTGAAACAACTGAAAATATGTCTTATATTCTAGGTTCTTCAAAGTAGCCACCTTTTGCTTTGATTACTGCTTTGCACACTCTTGGCATTCTCTTGATGGGCTTCAAGAGGTAGTCACCTGAAATGGTATTCCAACAGTCTTGAAGGAGTTCCCAGAGATGCTTAGCACTTGTTGGCCCTTTTGCCTTCACTCTGCGGTCCAGCTCACCCCAAACCATCTCGATTGGGTTCAGGTTTGGTGACTGTGGAGGCCAGGTCATCTGGGGTAGCACCCCATCACTCTCCTTCTTGGTCAAATAGCCCTTACACAGCCCAGAGGTGTGTTTGGGGTCATTGTCCTGTTGATAAATAAATGATGGTCCAACTAAACGCAAACCGGATGGAATAGCATGCCACTGCAAGATGCTGTGGTAGCCATGCTGGTTCAGTATGCCTTCAATTTTGAAAGAATCTCCAACAGTGTCACCAGCAAAGCACCCCCACACCATCACACCTCCTCCTCCATGCTTCACGGTGGGAACCAGGCATGTAGAGTCCATCCGTTCACCTTTTCTACGTCGCACAAAGACATTGTGGTTGGAACCAAAGATCTCAAATTTGGACTCATCAGACCAAAGCACAGATTTCCACTGGTCTAATGTCCATTCCTTGTGTTCTTTATCCCAAACAAGTCTCTTCTGCTTGTTGCCTGTCCTTAGCAGTGGTTTCCTAGCAGCTATTTTACCATGAAGGCCTGCTGCACACAGTCTCCTCTTAACAGTTGTTGTAGAGATGTGTCTGCTGCTAGAACTCTGTGTGGCATTGACCTGGTCTCCAATCTGAGCTGCTGTTAACCTGTGATTTCTGAGGCTGGTGACTCGGATGAACTTATCCTCCGCAGCTGACGTGACTCTTGGTCTTTCTTTCCTGGGGCAGTCCTCATGTGAGCCAGTTTCTTTGTAGCGCTTGATGGTTTTTGCGACTGCACTTGGGGACACTTTCAAAGTTTTCCCAATTTTTCGGACTGACTGACCTTCATTTCTTAAAGTAATGATGGCCACTCATTTTTCTTTACTTAGCTGCTTTTTTTCTTGCCATGATACAAATTCTAACAGTCTATTCAGTAGGACTATCAGCTGTGTATCCACCTGACTTCTGCCCAACACAACTCATGGTCCCAACCCCATTTATAAGGCAAGAAATCCCACTTATTAAACCTGACAGGGCACACCTGTGAAGTGAAAACCATTTCAGGTGACTACCTCTTGAAGCTCATCAAGAGAATGCCAAGAGTGTGCAAAGCAGTAATCAAAGCAAAAGGTGGCTATAAGACATATTTACAGTTGTTTCACACTTTTTTGTTAAGTATATAATTCCACATGTGTTAATTCACAGTTTTGATGCCTTCAGTTTGAATCTACAATTTTGATAGTCACGAAAATACAGAAAACTCTTTGAATGAGAAGGTGTGTCCAAACTTCTACCTTGCAGCGGCATGCTATTCCTTCCGGTTTGCGTTTAGTTGGACCATCATTTATTTATCAACAGGACAATGACCCCAAACACACCTCCAGGCTGTGTAAGGGCTATTTGACCAGGAAGGAGAGTGATGCGGTGCTACGCCAGAGGACCTGGCCTCCACAGTCACCAGACCTGAACCCAATCGAGATGGTTTGGGGTGAGCTGGACTGCAGAGTGAAGGCAAAAGGGCCAACAAGTGCTAAGCATCTCTGGGAACTCCTTCAAGACTGTTGGAATACCATTTCAGGTGACTACCTCTTAAAGCTCATCAAGAGAATGCCAAGAGGGTGCAAAGCAGTAATCAAAGCAAAAGGTGGCTACTTTGAAGAACCTAGAATAGAAGACATATTTTCAGTTGTTTTACACTTTTTTGTTAAGTATATAATTCCACATGTGTTAATTCATAGTTTTGATGCCTTCAGTGTGAAGTCATGGTCATAGTCATGAAAATACAGAAAACTCTTTGAATGAGAAGGTGTGTCCAAACTTTTGGTCTGTACTGTATAAATACAGTGTCTCACAAAAGTGAGTACACTCCTCATATTTTTGTAAATATTATATATTTTCATGGGACCACTGAAGATATGACACTTTGATACAATGTAAAGTAGTCAGTGTACAGCTTGTATAACTGTCTTGGAGCTTCACAGGTTGCCACTGGAATCATCTTCTACTCCTCCGTGATGACATCATGGAGCTGGTGGATGTTAGAGACCTTTCGCTTCTCCACCTTCCGTTTGAGGATGCCCCACAGAAGCTCAATAGGGTTTAGGTCTGGAGATATGTTTGGCCAGTCCAGCACCTTTACACTCAGTTTCTTTAGCAAGGCAGTGGTCGTCTTGGAGGTGTATTTGGGGTCGTTATCTTGCTTTGCTTCAGAATGTCACAGCACATGATTGCATTCATGGTTCCCTCAATGAACTGTAGCTCCCCACAGCCGGCACTATTCATGCAGCCCCAAACCATGACACTCCCACCACCACACTTGACTATAGGCAGGACACACTTGTCTTTGTACTCCTCATAGGTTGCCGCCACACGCTTCACACCATCTGAACCAAATAAGTTTTTCTTGGTCTAATCAGGCTAATCAGGCAACAGCCTGGTGGTTACCCTCATGGCAATTGTGCTCACCCAGACCAAGAAAGGCGAGGCACATGCCCATCACATGTTAGGGAAGCACCCAACTAGGTGCTACGAAGGTCCATCACCCATGCCCATGCTGGCACTGCTCTCCTATCCCCAGCCACACGATGCAGGCATAAGCCTGACACAGCATTGCGGTGACACCAACAAGTGACCAAGTTAGATGAGGTAGCAGGTGAGCCACCCAAAAATTTAGCCTGACGCAGCATGGCGGTGACAACAGAGTGACCGAGTTAGACTGAGGTAGCAGGAAGTGAAGCACGGATGGTAATTCGAAGAAGGAGGAGGAGGGGTTGGAGGAAGAGGCATAGTAAGTCTGAGAAACCGTGACCGAGGTAGGCCCCGCAATCCTCCAAGTGGGCAGTACATGAGCGGCCCCAGGGTCAGACTCGGTCAGAGTGACCGAGCTACACGACGGTAGCAGGTAGAGCACATAAAAAATTTAGCGTGGCACTGTATGTGGACGTTGAGGGCCTGGAGGCTTTCTCATTGAGAAATGCTCAGGGTGGCCGAACGCCGGGCTCGACGGCGGACCCTTTTCGGGTTATCGATTGTCGAAATGTTGGCTTACATCAAGTTTAGTATCTGTTCTTATCAGTTGCTGTGGCTGTTGGTGGTAAAGTGGTGAGCATAGCTGCTTCCCGAGCAGTTGACCCGGGTTCGATTCCCGTCTATTGCATTATCTGGCCCTGCGGAAAAATTGATTGGAGAGAGGGCCTGTAGGTGGCCCTCCGGAAAAATTGTTTAGAGAGAGGGCCTGTAGGGGGCCCTCTGGAAAAATTGTTTAGAGAGAGGGCCTGTAGGTGGACCTCTGGAAAAATTGTTTGAAGAGAGGGCCCGTAGGTGGACCTCCGGAAAAATTGTTTGGAGAGAGGGCCTGTAGGGGGCCCTCCGGAAAAATTGTTTAGAGAGAGGGCCTGTAGGTGGACCTCTGGAAAAATTGTTTAGAGAGAGGGTCTGTAGGGGGCCCTCCGGAAAAATTGTGGTAAAAGAGTGCCAGTTGGACCTCTAAAAAATTGTGTTTTTTTGGGTCAGCGTTAGGCAAAGACGATATGGAGGAGGAGTAGGAGGAGTAGAGAAGAAGAATCGGATACATAAGTAATGTTAATCTTTAGCTGCTTTCCCCCAGAGGAGATTTGAATTCCGGTGAAATCCAGGCTTTGTTCATTTTAATAAGCGTCAGCCTGTCAGCGCTGTCAGTTGACAGGCGTGTACGCTTATCGGTGATGACGCCACCAGCTGCACTGAATACCCGCTCTGACAACACGCTAGCGGCAGGGCAGGCCAGCACCTCCAAGGCGTACAGCGCCAGTTCAGGTCACGTGTCCAGCTTTGAAACCCAGTAGCTGTATGGAGCAGAGTGATCGGTCCGGACATTGGTATGGTCAGCTAGGTACTCCCTCACCATCTTTCTGTAAAGCTCACCCCTACTCTGCCGAGACTGGGGACAGGTGACAGTGTCTTGCTGGGGTGACATAAAACTGACAAAGGCCTTGGAGAGCGTTCCCCTGCCAGTGCTGGACAAGCTGCCTGCTCGCCTCCTCTCCCCCGCTACTTGGCCCACAGAACCACGCCCTCTGCCGCTAGCGGCGTCAGATGGGAAGGATTGTTTCAGCTTGTGCACCAGGGCCTGTTGATATTGATTCACTCTCATACTCCTTTCCTCTACAGGGATGAGAGTGGAAAGTTTCTGCTTGTACCGTGGGTCCAGGAGAGTGAACACCCAGTAATTGGTGTTTGAAAACATGCTTCTAACGCGAGGGTCACGGGATAGGCAGCCTAACATGAAGCCATGTGCGCCAAAGTCCCAACACGCAAGAATTCCCTCTCCTCAATGGCCTAACTCTCCATTTCCTCCTCCTCCAAGTCCTCCTCTTCAGCCTATACACGCTCAAGAGTTAAGAAGGACTGAGCACTGGTACCCTCTTCTGTCTCGCCGACATTCTCCTCCTCTTCCTCCTCATCCTCATCCCCCTCTCTGATACGCGCTGAGAAACAGACCAGAGGGTGCTCTGGCTATCAAGCGACATATCTTCCTCCACCGTCTCTTGTGACAAGCGCAAAGCATCCGACTTATCCGACACATGCTGAGCAGTGAGTTTTTCAACAGGCAAAGCAGCGGGATGGTGAGGCTGATAATGGCAGCATCGCCGCTAACCATCTGTGTTGACTCCTCAATGTTTCTTAACACTTGGCAGATATCAGACATCCACATCCACTCCTCATTGTAGACTTGAGGAATCTGAGTGACCTGACTACCAGTTCTGGTGGAAGTTGACATCTGGCAGTCTACAATCGCTCTGCGCTGCTGGTAAACTCTGGATAACATGTTTAATGTTGAATTCCATCTTGTGGGCACGTCGCACAACAGTCGGTGAGCGGGCAGTTGTAGGCGGCGCTGCGCTGCCCTGAGAGTGGCAGCATCTGTGGTCGACTTGCGGAAATGCACACAGATGCGGCGAACCTTGGTGAGCAAATCAGACAGATTGGAGTATGTCTTGAGGAACCGCTGAACTATGAGATTGAACACGTGGGCCAGGCATGGCACATGTGTCAGTTTGCCGAGTTGCAGAGCCGCCACCAGGTTATGCCCGTTGTCACACACAACCATGCCTGGCTTGAGGTTCAGCGGTGCCAGCCACAGATCGGTCTGCGCCGTGATGCCCTGTAACAGCTCTTGGGTGTGCCTTTTGTCACCTAAGCTCAGCAGTTTGAGCACCGCCTGCTGGCGCTTACCCACGGTGAGGAGGGGTCGGAGAAGGAGGCATAGTGCGTCTGAGAGACGTGACCGAGGTAGGCCCTGCAATCCTCGGTGTGGGCAGTACATGAGCGGCCCCAGGGTCAGACTCGGTCCCAGCCTCCACCAAGTTAACCCAATGTGCCGTCAGTGATATATAGTGTCCCTGCCCGGCAGCACTTGTCCACGTGTCCGTGGTTAGGTGGACCTTCTCAGAAACAGCGTTGGTCAGGGCACGGATGATGTTCTGTGACACGTGCTGGTGTAGGGATGGGACGGCACATCGGGAAAAATGGTGGCGGCTGGGGACCGAATACCGAGGGGCAGCCACCGCCATGAGATTGCGAAAGGCCTCGGTCTCTACCAGCCTATAGGGCAGCATCTCCAGGCTAAGCAATTTGGAGATGTGGACGTTGAGGGCTTGGGCATGTGGGTGGGTGGAACTGTATTTCCTCTTGCGCTCCAGCGTCTGCTGTAAAGACAGCTGAACGCTGCGCAGGGACACATTGGTGGACGCTGTGGAGAATTGTGGAGGCCAAGGTGTGGTTTTCCGGCGGGAGGCGCTCGTGCCGGGGTCCTGGGCAGGGGGTTGACTAGCAGAGGCAGCGAGTGACACAGGGGAAGGAGCAGTGGTGTGACCCACAGGAGGTGAACGGCCTTGGTTCCATTGAGTGTGGTGTTTAGCACTCATATGCCTGCGCATGCTGGTAGTGGTAAGGCTAGTAGTAGTGGTAGCTCCCCTGCTGAACCTGGTGTGGCACAGGTTGCACACCACAGTCCGTCGGTCATCCTCACTTTCTTTAAAGAACCTCCAGACTTGCGAACATCTAGGCCTCACCACGGGAGCTTCACTATGTGAAACAGTTGCTGCTGATGCACCAGCTCTGGCCCTGCTTCTCCCTCTGGCCACACCACTGCCTCTTACAACCTGTTCTGGTGCAGCACTCGCCTCCACCTCAGAAGCACTGTCTTCACTCGGCTTATTAACCCAGCTTGGGTCAGTCACCTCGTCATCCTCCGATTCCTCAGTCTGCTCCCCCCTCGGACTTCCTGCCCTGACAACTACTTCACCACTGTCTGACAACCATGTCTCCTCATTGTCCGACACCTCTTTACATACTTCTTCCACTAAGTCAACAATGTCATCATCATCACCCACAGACTGCGACAGTTGGAAAACTTGGGCATCGGGAAAGAGGTCAGCAGCAACCTGAGAAGTGGTTTGTGACTCTGGGAAGGGTCCAGAAAACAGTTCCTCAGAGTATGCCGGATCGCATTCCAAATTTTTCTGGGAGGGGGCAGACTGGGGGGAAGGAGGTTGAGGTGGAGGAGCCAGAGGAGTGCTCCCTTGGGTAACGTGGGTGGACTGCGTGGAAGACTGACTGGTGGACAAATTACTTAAAGCATTGTCCGCAATCCACGACATCACCTGTTCGCACTTTTGTGGTTTCAACAGTCCTCTACCACATGTCCCTGTAAGTTGAGACATGAAAGCTAGG
>ONZH01006736.1:0-159506 GCA_900303285.1 Rhinella marina
TTTCTCAGATAGGGGCTACTTTTTTGCAGGGACAAGATGATGCTTAGATTGGTACCATTTTAGGGGGGCACATGCCTTTTTGATCGCTTTGTATTACACTTTTTGTGATGTAAGGTGACAAAAAATAGCTTTTTTGACACAGTTTTTATTTTATTTTTTTACTGCTTTCAGCTGAGGGGTCAGGTGATGTGAGATTTTCGTAGAGCAGGTTGTTACGGATGTGGCGATACCCAACGTGTACGTTTTTTTATTTTATTTATTTGCGTTTTACTGTTTTTTTGTGGCCCCTGTCCAGCCCCAGAAGGTTGAGGAGCATCACAAGCCTGAGGAGAGGCTGAAGAAGGAAGAGGCTGCTGAGGAGGAGGAGGAGGTAAGTGCTCTGTGTTTTTTGTTTTCTATTTTTCAGGATCGTGAATGCAGACTACGTTGGATTCGGTGGACTATGTTGGACCAGCTTTTTTATTTTTTAAATAAAATGGTCAAACAGGGGTCTGGGGGAGTGTTTATTTCAATAAAATATTTTATACCTGTGTGTGTGTATTTTTTTTACAATACTGCAGTTTTAAGTAATTACGGCTATCTACAGACGGCCCTGATTACTAATACTGGGCTTAGTGCTTGCCGGTATCACCAGCACTAACCCCAACATCTATTACCCCGGCACCCACCGCCCAGGGGTGTCGGGAAGAGCCGGGTACCCGCAGGACCGGACCTTCTAAATTGAGGGTCCGGTTCTGGGGCGGCTGCAGGCTGGTACCATTAGGCTGGGAAGGGCCAATATCCGTGTCCCTTCCCACCCTGGTAGTGCCAGGCTGCTGCTGCTGGTTGTATCTGGCTGGAGAATGAAAAAAGGGGGGGACCCCACGCCATTTTTTAAATTTATTTATTTATTTAAAAAATAAAGCGTCCGATTGCCATGGTAACTGATCGGAGCCCAGCGATTACACCGCTGGGCTCCGGTCAGGTCCCCACCTTACCACCAATGAAAAGAGGGGGGGCGCCTGTGGCCACTGCCACCAATGTTTATTATACTGGGGGGAGGGCGCACTGCGCCACCAATGTTTTAAACCGAGGGGGGTCGGGTGCACTGCGCCACCAATGTATTGTATACTGGAGTTGCCATGGTAACCGGAGGTGCCCGGTTGCCATAGTAACTGATCGGAGCCCAGCAATAACGCTGCTGGTCTCCGATCCCCACTGTGCCACCAATGCTTAACGGTGGGGGGGAGTGACAGGGCGCACTGCGCCACCAATGTATATTTAGGGGGTTGCCATGGTAACCGGAGGCGTCTGGTTGCCATGGTAACTGATCGGAGCCCAGCAATAACGCTGCTGGGCTCCGATCCCCACTGCGCCACCAATGCTTAACGGGGGGGAGGGAGGGGGCGACAGGGCGCACTTCGCCACCAATATATATTTAGGGGGTTGCCATATGGTAACCGGAGGCGTCCGGTTGCCATGGTAACTGATCAGAGCACAGCGATAATGCCGCTGGGCTCCGATCCCCACTGCCACCAATGTATCTTATACTGGGGCAGTTGGGGCACTGCGCCACCAATGCTTTTTAATAGGGGGGGTGCGGGCGCACTGCGCCACCAAATTTTTAATACTGGGGGGGTTGGGTGAAGGGCGCACTGCGCCACCAATGTTTTAACACTAAGAGGGGGGAGAAGGGCGCACTGCGCCACCAATGTTTTAATCGGGAGGGGTGGTTATTAAAACACCAGCGCAGCCCCGATTTCCTCAAGGAGATCGGAGCTGCGCTGAAGTCTTACCATTAAAACTGTAGTTCTATGCGCCATCTGGTGGTGGTTTCATGTAACTACACTTTTATTTCTTGTATTGCGCTTCTGGAATCGCAATTTGTTTGCCAGGAATCGCGATTCCAGTGAGCGCAATCCCTGCTACATCTGTACCTCAAAATGGTACCAATGAAAACATCACCTCATCCCACAAAAAATGAGCCCCCACATAAGACAATAATTCAAAAAATAAAAATCAATGACTCCCGCAAACCAATCTATGAAAATATGTGCTGCAAAATCCATATGGCGCTCCTTCTGTTCTGAGTTCTGCCATGTTCCTCTTACAGCAGTTTACCACCACATATGGGGTGTTGCCGTATTCAGGAGAAAATGGGGAACAAATTATGGGGTGTTTTTCTCCTGCTACCCCTTGTGAAAATGAAAAATTTGGGACTAAAGCAAGATTTAATTGGAAGAAATGAAACTTTTCATTTTCACAGCCAAGTGTTTCCAAATTCCGTTAAACGCTTAGGGGGTCGAAGTGGCCAGTACCCCCCTTAATATATTCTTTGAAGGGTGTAGTTTCCAAAATGGGGTCACTTTTTGAGGGTTTCCACTGTAGGGGTACGTCAGGGTCTCTTAATTACAAAATGGTGCCTAAAAACCATTCTATCAAAATCTGCCTCCAAAATCCGTATGGCGCTCCTTTCCTTCTGACTACTGCCACAAACCCATAGAGACGTTTACCACAACATATGGGGTATTTCTGTAAACTTCAGAATCAGAGCAATGTATATTGAAGTTTAGTTTGCTGTTTACCCTTACTGTGTTGCAAGAAAAAAATTATTAAAGTGAATAATCTACCAAAAAAGTGAAATTTTGAAATTTCACCTCCATTTTCCTTTAATTCTTGTGGAACACCTCAAGGGTTAGCAAAGTTTGTAACATCAGTTTTTTATAATTTGAGGGGTGTAGTTTCAACAATGGGGTCATTTATGGGGGGTTTCATTACATAAGCCCCTCTTAATCACTTTATATCTGAACTGGTGCTTAAAAAAATGGTTTTGGAAATTTTGTTGAAAATTTGAAAAATGACTTCTAAACTTCTATGCTTTCTCACATCCTAAAAAAGTAAAATGACATTTATAAAATTATGCCAACATAAAGTAGACATATGGGGAATGTAAAATAATAACTATTTTTTGAGGTATTGCTATGTATTTTGAAAGTAGAGAAAATGAAATTTGGAAATTTGCTAATTTTTCCAAATTTTTGGTAAATTTGGTATTTTTTATAAATAAAAATGAAATATTTTGCCACAAATTTACTACTGTCATGAAGCACAATATGTGACAAGAAAATAAGTTATTCCCACATAAAGTGACACATGTCAGATTTGCAAAAAATGGCCTGGGAAGGAAGGCGAAAACAGGCCCGGGTTGAAGGGGTTAATATATTACACGTATGTGCTGACATCTCTGGTACATTTTGTGCTTTATATTTTAGAACATAAATAAAACACTAATGAAGAATGAGACCACTGTTCAGTATTTTTACATGCTGCCATTTTCTGGAGAGACAAGGAATAAACTGCTCATCACCACTTTCTTCTTCTTGATATATCTGGTCGGAGTCCTTATCAATTCCTCCATTATCACAGTCATATGTCTGGAAGTTCAGTTACATGAACCAATGTATCTCTTTATCTGTAATTTGTCTGTTGTAGACATATTATTTACATCAGTCACGGTTCCTAAATTACTGCACATGTTATTGTCTGGAAATCACTTTGTCTCCTTCTCACAATGTTATACTCAGTTTTATACTTTCGTAGTAATGGCGACTGCAGAGGAAATTCTTCTCTTCATTATGGCTTATGACCGATATGTCGCTATCTGCCTCCCCTTACATTATCATCGGATCCTGAGTCGGAGAAATTGTATCCTGATAATTATTGGGATTTGGACAGCTGCATTTTTAAACTCTTTACTGCTTGTATTATCAGCGTTATACATGTCCTCCTGTCACTCCAACCTCATCCACCAGTTCTTCTGTGATGTTAAGTCACTAACTAAGATCTCTTGCACAACCTCACAAACATTTTTTATAATAGCAGGTGGAGAAATTTTGATATTTGCATTTATTCCATTGATGTGCACCGTTATTTCTTACATGAGCATTTTCTCCGTCATCTTCAGGATGAAGTCAAAAGAAAGCCAAATAAAGGCCTTCTCCACCTGCTCGTCCCACATCACCATCATCACCATTTACTATGTCTCATGCTTAGCAGAGTATCTGGTGCCATTTTACTCTGATGTTCTGGATTTAGTCTTTAATATAATATATGCAACTGTCGTCCCAATGATAAACCCTATAATATACAGTCTACAGAATTCCAATGTAAAAACTGCATTGATGGGGTTGGTGAGGGGAATATGTTTTTTTAAGAACAAGACTAGGACTTGAAACGTAAAATTAAACAGAAGTCTACAAAACATTTTTGTTATGAATAGAGTTGAGAGAAGCAAGGGCCCCATAGCAAGGATCAGACCAGGCCCCCCACACAGGACAGAAGGGTTTCCACCTAAACTCCTATCAATTACCCTTGGGCCATTTTTCCACTGCCTCATTTGCTAAAAGTTGTTCCTTTAGAGGGTAGAGTCCTGACCAAGTTTTCACCTCCAGTAGAAGAGGAGATGATCCCAACTAAGACTGTGTCCCCTCTTACCCTGGGCCCCATAGCAGTCGCATGGTCTGCCGCTATGGTAGATATCCACCTGGAGATAACTTTCCTGTTGAACATTGAAGGTGTACAGTAATATTTGAAGATAATTCACACAAGAATATTCAAGTTGGCTTCGGCATCCCTGTGCCTCAACAACAACAATGCGTGGCAAAATCATCCAAGCAGCCACACAGCAGAACGGGCGGCCAATTGAAATATAGAAGTACTATAAGACCAAGCCTAAGTGCGGAAGAGCAAGAGCATTGAATCTTATTCAGACTCTATGTAGATATTCTATCAAACAAGATATAACTAAAGCATATATAGTAGTACATACACCTACACAATGATCTATTAGTATAACAAAGCCATACCTTTTTATTGTTACATGATTTTTTTTTTGCATGAGCTCCACATCCTTCACTCCTCCTCTGTATAATTTTATTTCCTTTTTACTTGAATAATAGGAATACTGTTTTGTGTAATATATTTGTATTTATTCAGTATTGTATATGCAATGTAACTGTGAACCAGCCGTTTTCCTTCTCACCTTGTAATCACTAATTGGTAGCTAGTGAGCTATGATCCAGTACAATATACAGGTGAGCATCTCTGACATTGAACGTTATTAATTTCCTGAAGAGCATTTTTGGCCCATCATGTTTGATTTGTTTGGAATAAATTGAATCCAAATGCACCACAAATGCAATTTTTCTACGGGATTTACAATACAATTTTAAAAAAACTTATGAAAAAGTTTGAACTTTGGTATGTTTTTAATTTCAACTTTTGTTTCAAGTTGTAAGTATAAACGTAGGCCATAATGTGATTAGTGTAAACATCATGCTTTATCCTAAAATTCACTTACGCTATGATTAAGATCAAAATGTTTAAGCTGTTACCCCGGCTCCCCATGCCGCTGGTGATTCTGTCCCCACATGAAGGTATGGGAACTGGGCTTCTTCACTCCTCCTCTGTAGTCCAGGCATTGGCAGTGGGTTTCTTAGCTGTGGTCTGTACTCCTACCGCCAGCATCTAAGAGCGTGCACTCTGGCTCAGAGTTCCTTGTGCGTATTTAGGGTGTGTGCTAGCGTGTCTCTCCTTATGTGAGGACACATGCAAATGCCTCCTATCTTCCTCAGTCTATGGGTGGTCTGTAAGATGTATTTAAAGGTGTGTCCTCCTACAGGAAGGCACCTGAGCAATGTAGTTTCCTAGCTAGTCTAGTTTCCTGTTTGAGCTAAGGTGTTTTGTTGGTTCATGTCATTCTGGGTACCAGACTTGGATTACGTTTTACAGACCTTGCCTGATTGCCCTCAACCTGATCTACTTTTATGGACTGCCATCTGCCCTGACTTCTCCCTTTGTACCCTGACTATGCTTACGTCTGATCAGACTCTGGCCTCCTAACATCCACTGGGTGTACTGTGTCACCTGGAGGTCAGTCCAGTTGGGTTCAAACTCCGGTCCCAATTCCCTTGAGTTCCAATTACCCTCTTAAGTAACACCTGGTACTCCCCTCGGGAAAGTCTCTCCTCACCATCAGAGGTATCATGAGGTATCACCATCAGAGGTATCATAAAGAATGAGGGGTGTGCTCAGGCATTGCCCTCATAGGGAGTTGGTGATGTGGGGCAGTGGGTCCTAACCCGCTGGTCATAACATAAGCATTAATGCCTTTTTCTTGCTCTTGGCATCACATAAAATATGGTTATGGCTCCAGTAAGGCAGAGAGTTAACCATGAAAACGCAATAACAAAAATTGGCCCAGTTCTCAAGGGGTTCAGTGGCAAAATAGGCTGTGTCCTTAAGGGGTTATGTAGAAACTGTGTCTGATTTTTGCTTAAATGGAACTGAGCTCTTCATCAGACCCCCCATATGATACTGATAGCCTATCATAAGAATAGGCCTTTAAGTTTGTAGGGCCAGAGAACTCCTGTGTTTCATTACAGTGTTTTGCACCAGTTATGTGCCTTCTTCATACCCGTCAGTGCTGAGCAGAGGGAACAGTGTCCTCAGATTCAGTGAGGAAGCTCCTGAATAAATATTCAGTGTTGTCCTGTTGGCAGTGCTAGTGTTGTGCGCCATGACACTGACATCCTATGCACAGAAACAATGATATGCAGAGTGAAGATTGACAGGCATGAAATTGTTCAGGCAACAATGGGCAGAGAGTTTGGTGTGAAAGCCATATATTGTTCAATGGGAGTCTGCTCCTGGTCTGAATTATTTCCCATAGAGAGGCTTTTAGATTGAGGAGGAGCCAGGAAGAGAGGTAAGAGACAAGCTATGTAGTTTTTGGAGAAACCCATGTATCAGATTAGCAGGTCATCCAGAGAAACACTGAGAGACACTAACTGAGAAGAATGTGAGGGGGGATTGCCTAACCAGTACCAGATTGTATGGAGTAGGTGACTCTCCTTAGACTGTGAAAGCCCTCCCCAGTCATGTGATAAGTCAATCTGGGTCCCCAAGACAAGTTAAGGTGTCACCACATGTTGTTGTTCTCTGGAAGGGATGGTGTTAAAGAAATGTAGTTAGTTGGTGAACACAATTTTGCTATATTGTGTTTCATTATTAAATAGTCTCCATTTTGTGTATTAATCTCCATTAGATGTCACATGTGCTTAAAAATAAAAATGACTCATAATCACTTGATATGTCTGTAGGAAAAGAGGAACTTAGCAGAAGTTAATATATGCATAAGGAATTTCCCAGATAGATGAAGTAATGTGTATGCCATTGGCTGCCTATTTTGGGACTTATCCTAAATTGCAATGACAATGGTAAGGCGTGGTGCATAACAATGGGAAATAAGTCCAGAGAGTCAGGGTCTGCACTAAATCAGTGTGCTTCTTTACTAGAGGAGTTTAGGAGCAAGAAATACAGGTAAGTCATAGGGCTCACTTCTCCAGTCTCCTCCCTGTCGGAAGAAGGGTTTGATTTTGAGGAAAAAGTCTGAGCTAGCTCTCTCTCTCTCTCTCTCGCTCTCTCTCTCTCTCTTTCTGTCAGGAGGCTGGTGCCCTGGTCAAAGGATGGTGGTCCAGGGTCTGTAACAGAGTATCTCCATCTCAATGTCTTCTTCTGGTCACTCAAGTAGTCTGTCAGAGTATTCTCTTCTAAACACTGTTCCCTAGCTACAGAACACTAGGGGCTCTGACTGATCTCCTTATATACAGTATCTACCTAAATTAGAACATTCTATTTGCAGGGGAGAAACTCAGCACAAACAAATACAATGTTACACTTTCCATCTCTCATAGACGTACATTATAGCCTCAGTGACTCAGTGGTAATGATACAGCAGTTTTTCATACAGTTATAACATAGTAGCGCCTGGCATTCCAAAGATCGGTCTGTCTGGTTTTGGCTTTTTCCCTCCAAAACGTGCTCTTCTTTAACCCCTTCTACCCCAGGCCGTTGTTCACCTCCCTGACCACACCAATCTTTTTGCAAATCTGCCATGTGTCACTTTATATAGTAATAACTTTGGAATGCTTTTACAAGCCATTCTGAGATTGTTGTCTGGTGACACATTGTACTTCATGACAGTAGTAAATCTGAGTAAATATAGTTCACCTTTTTAATTAAAAAAATCAAAAATATATCAAAATCTATAATTTTAAATTTGAATTTCTCTACTTTAAGACAAATAGTAATGCCTCATAAAATAGATATCAATCATCATTCCCCATATGTCTACTTGGCATAATTTTATAAATGTTACTTTATTTTTTTAGGATGTTAGATGGCTTAGAATTTTAGAAGTAATGTTCAAGAAAATTTCCAAAACCATTTTTTAAGCAATAATTTAGTTATAAAGTGATTTTGAGGAGCTCATGTAATAGAAACTACGTTTTAGAAACTACACCCCTCAATTATTTAAAACTGATGTTACAAGCTTTGTCAACCCTTGAAGTGTACCACAAGAATTAAAGAAAAATGGAGGTGAAATTTCAATTTCATTTTTTTATGTTAATCAATTTTTTTCTTACAACACAGCAAGGGTTAACAGGGTTAAAATAAACCTCAATATACATTATTCTGATTCTGCAGTTTATAGAAATACCCCATATGTGGGCTGTCAGGGCACATGGAAGTGGTCAGAAGGAAAGGAGCGTCATATGGTTTTTGGAGGCAGACTTTGCTAGAATGGTTTTTAGGCATCATTTTGTATTTGAACAGACCCTGATGTACAGTGAGGTACACAGTATTGAACAGTATAAGTCAATGCAAGTTAACCCTTTAAAGTGAAATTAAGTAAGGAGTTGATGACTTTTCATAGGGGAAACAGGAGCAAATGTCCAGAGATGTCCAGACTTCAAAGTACCCCTGCTCTAGGCCTCTACATGTGTTTTATAGTATACTCTCAGACAGGAATAATTATAAACTGTTGATATATCCAAAGACCCTACCAATGAATATTCTGTTACTTTCCAAAAGCTAATAAACTATGCTTACACAGATGGAGTCCTTACCAAAAAGTAGAATTATCTTTCAGTGGACTATTCGGTCTAATCATTTCTGGAATCAATACACTCCCTTGCAACCTCTCAGAGTATATGGATATACATTTGCAAAAATGTAATTCATTTACCATCCTATCTTAAGGACTCCTCCAGTCATATTACGTCCCTTCAAACCATTTCGTGGGCACTCACCTATTACTGAGCAACATTAGATTTTGGTTGTCTTATACTGTAATATTCCGAACAAGAAAGCATATCTATTATTGACCAAATTTTAAGATCTGATCCAAGCATCTCATCAAAAATCCTTTGTAATTGAAAGTATAATCTATATATTGCAGCACAACTACTTTCTGTCACAAATATAGCCACAGACCCATAGGATGGCAATGGAGATGTGTTTCACACCGACTTTTGCCAACCTATACATGGGGAAGGTTGAGGCAAAATATATCTATCTCAAGCAAACTAGTGTTCTATAGGGGATATATAGATTATCTCATTATTTCATGTATTATCTAAATCATAATAAATGGGACTTATATTTTTATAGGAACTATTTCTTACAAACATATTGAGTATTTGGACCAATGTCTTTCCTCTGAATCAGTTCACATTGCCACTAAAACCTTCTTTGAGAAAGTCGACAGTAACAGCCTTTTAGAATATGGCAGCTCTCCCTGCTGAGGAATGTCTAGGTTTATCGTGTACGCCATGCATACGTCATGCAAGGAGCTTGGTTTATTTCCTCCAAGTTCAACACAGCCACAATGTTGCGCCCATTGTCGCTGACCACCTTGGCCAGTTGGAGTTGGTGGAGAAACAGCCTATTGGATGTTTGCTGCTTGATGCACTTTAGCAACAGATCAACTGTATGGCTACTGTAACCGAGGCCAATGAGCTCTAACACTGTATGGCAACACTGTTCCCTTCTGCTTTTGGGGACAAGAGGATGTCCATGAAGGAGAAGGTGGAGGAAGTAGATAAATGCCTGGTGTGGGAGGCAGGCCAAGACAAACAGCAGGTGTTAAAAGAACCTGGCCTTGTTGCTGGGTTGCTGCCTTGCCACTGTTGCAAAAAACATTGACCCAGTGGGCCCTGAAAGACATGGGCCCTGGTATGCACCTTGCGGCGACTTGTCACATTCTTACTTAATCCATTAAATTACTGGTACAGTTACTGTACACTATGGCCAGCAAACTTTTGAATAAGTCCTTTAAAGGAAAAGCAGTGGCAAAAATGTTGCTCCACTGCCAGCTTTTTAGGTCCCAGGTCTCCCCACAGTGGGCCACATGATCACTGCAGTCAATGATTGTCCATAGGAGTGATGTGTCACCCATGCAGCATGTGACTGGGTCATGTGCCATACAGGCGAGTTGTCAAACGGGATGCTAAAAATTATGATAAAATAAATAAGTTTAAAAGAAAACAGTGAAGTAACAAAAATATAAAAAAATCAAGCCTTCCTAATATTATATATAAAAATAAACTGTAAAAAATCAAACATAATAGGCATTGCCCTGAAAATGTCTGATCTGAACTATTAAAGTATAAAAATATTTTTCTACCATGGGTTGTGTTGCGAAGTTGCTAGGAGGTATACAAAAATCCCAGGCGGCACCTCAGCCCTTCCTGAGATTAGACAGCTAGAGAAAGACTGAGAGAATGTGAGAAGGGAATACCTACAAGGTACAAGCAAGGTGGACACAATACGTAGCTATCCTAAGACTGTGTAAGCAGATGGAATTTGCTCTGATGTCAATGGCAAGGCATTGTAGACCCAATGTGATTGGACAGCTAAGGTACAGGATGACTGAGTAAGAGTTTTACTGCCCTGGTGGCCATGTTGTGTCTGATTACTGAGAGTATTAAGGACCAGTACTGCACTGTTCTTCTTCAACCTCATTGTGAGGGTTATCTAAGAGTGGAGTCTGTTAGAAAATGGCACAATGAATCCCATTGACCTTCAATGGGGCCTATTATGTTCTGCTAAGGCGTGTGTCATTTTGAAAGGAAACATAACACCTCCTTATGCTTCTATGTATGTTCCATATTAGAGATGAGCGAACATGCTCGTCCGAGCCTGGTGCTCATTCGAGCATTAGGATATTTGTATATGCTCGATACTCGGACAAGTATCTTGCTTCCTCTTCCTGCATGTTAGGCGCCTTTTTCTCAGCCAATCAACATGCAGGAGAGTCTTTGGTACCCCCCCAGCATCACATGGAACCCCTACAAGTCGATAGCAGGGATTGGCTGGCCAGATCAGATGACCAGGGAATATAAGAATCTGGTCCTGCGCTGCTCACCTCAGACACCGCCTGGATGAGATTAGGGACAGAGCTGCTGTCTGTCAGGGAGAGTGTTAGGGCCTCAATTTAGATTTTGGTTAGGCAGGAATCATCCTCAAAGAACCCAACAGCCCTTTTAAGGGCTACAAACACCTTTTTTTTGTCTCCTCCTGGCTGCTGGCTGGGACTTGTAGTGCAGTTACCACCATCTTGGCTGCACACTGTGCACAACGACTGGTGGTAGAAAGGGGACAGCACGTGGTCCACACAGACCCCAAAGAAATTGCCCAAAGTCCTCTCAGTACTCATTTTTGCTGCTGCTGTACCTTGGCTTGCTGGGATCTGTAGTGCAGTCTAGGGAATACATTTTTTCTCCCAGTTATATATACTACATTGCAATGAACAATTCTGTAGTGTGCTGTACAGTAGCCTCAGTCTAAAGAGTATGTTTTTTCTCTCAGTTATATATACTACAGTGCAGTGAAAAATTCTGTAGTGTGCAGTACAATAGCCACAGTCTAAAGAGTATGTTTTTTGTCTCAGTTTTATATACTACAGTGCAGTGAAAAATTGAGTGGTTTGCGGTACAATAGCCGCAGTCTAAAGACCACGTTCTTTCTCTCAATTATATATACTACAGTGGAGTGAACAATTCTGTCGTGTGCGGTACAGTATCCGGAGTCTAAAGACTACGTTCTTTCTCTCAGTTATATATATTATAGTGGAGTGAAAAATATTGTCGTGTGTGGTACAGTAGCCGCAGTCTAGAAAATATGTTTTTTCTCTCAGTTATATATACTACAGTCCAGTGAAAAATTGAGTGGTGTGAGGTACAATAGCCGCAGTCTAAAGACTACGTTCTTTCTCTCAGTTATATATACTACAGTCCAGTGAAAAATTGAGTGGTTTGTGGTACAATAGCCACAGTCTAAAGACTACGTTTTTTCTCTCAGTTATATATACTACAGTTCAGTGAACAATTCTGTTGTGTGCGGTACAGTAGCCGGAGTCTAGAAAATACATTTTTTTCTCAGTTATATATACTGCAGTGCAGGGAAAAATTCTGTTGTGTGCGGTACAGTAGCTGCAGTCTAGAAAATACATTTTTTCTCTCAGTTATATATACTACAGTCCAGTGAAAAATTGAGTGGTGTGCGGTACAATAGCCGCAGTCTAAAGACCACGTTCTTGTACAAATTATTTTATTTAAGAAATTTCTCATCAAATAACAACTGTTATACGTAAAATAACAGGCATAGAGTAATCTGTAAATAGTGTCTCTATAGTCCACAAGTTAGGTAATTTCGTATATGTTTATGAAACCAATAAAGACCATAAATAAAGACCACGTTCTTTCTCTCAGTTATATATACTACAGTGCAGTGAAAAATTCTGTCGTGTATGGTACAGTAGCCGCAGTCTAAAGACTATGTTTTTTTCTCTCAGTTATATATACTACAGTCCAGTGAAGAATTGAGTGGTGTGCGGTACAGTAGCCGGAGTCTAGAGAATACGTGTTTTGGCCTCAGATAGTAATTCTACTGTCTACTGAATACGGTTTTGCCCTCAGATATTAATTCTACAGTTTAGTAAATATACAAAATGGTGAATCCCAGGGGTAAGGGTCGAGGACGAGGACGTGGGCGTGGGCAGGGTGACACAGTACCTACTGATGAGGGAACAGTGGAACGCCACAGAGTTTCGTTCCCTAGCTTCATCTCACAACTTACAAGGTCACGTGGTACACCACTATTGAAACCACAACAGTGCAAACAGGTGATAATGCGGATAGCGGATAATGTGTCCAGTAATTTATCCACCACCCAGTCTTCCACGCAGTCCACCCACGCTAGCCAAGGGAGTAGACCTCTGGCTCCTCCAGATCAACCTCCTTCAACCCAGCCTACCCCCCCCCCCATGGAAAATATGGATTCAGATCCAGAATACTCCCAGGAACTCTTTTCAGGACCCTACCCAGAGACACAAACCACTGCTCAGCAGCAACCTGAGCAGTTGCTCTGTTCCGATGCCCAAAATTTAGAACTTTTGCAGTATGTGGGTGATGAGAGTGTGGACTTAGTGCAAGTAGTGTGTCAAGAGGTGTCGGATGATGATGATGAGACACAGTTGTCAGACAGTGATGTTGTTGTCAGGGCAGTAAGTCCGAGGGGGAGAAGAGTAAGGAATTGGAGGAAGAGCTGGTGACTGACCCGAGCTGGGTTGGTAAGCCTAGTCAAGACAGTGCTTCTGAGGGGGAGGCAAGTGCAGCACCAAAACAGGTTGGAAGAGGCAGTGGGGTGGCCAGAGGGAGAAGCAGGGCCAGAGCAAGTAGATCAGCAACTGTTTCACGGAGTGAAGCTCCCGTGGCGAGGCCTAGATGTTCGCAAGTCTGGAGGTTCTTTAAAGAAAGTGAGGATGACCGACGGACTGTGGTGTGCAATCTGTGCCACACCAGGATCAGCAGGGGAGCTACCACTACCAGCCTAACCACTACCAGCATGCGCAGGCATATGAGTGCTAAACACCGGATTCAGTGGAACCAAGGCCGTTCACCTCCTGCGGGTCACACCACTGCTCCTTCCCCTGTGTCACATGTTGGCTCTGCGAGTCAATCCCCCACCCAGGACCCAGGCACAAGCGCCGACCGCCCTACAACCACCCCTTCACCTCCACATTCCTCCACACCCTCCACGAATGTGTCCCAGCGCAGCGTTCAGCTGTCTTTACATCAGACATTTGAGCGCAAGCGCAAATACAATTCCACCCACCCACATGCACAAGCCTTAAATGTCCACATCTCCAAACTGTTGAGCCTGGAGATGCTGCCCTATAGGCTGGTAGAGACTGAGGCTTTCCGCAACTTGATAGCGGTGGCTGTCCCTCAGTACTTGGTCCCCAGCCGCCACTATTTTTCCCGATGTGCTGTCCCAGCCCTACACCAGCATGTGTCAGAGAACATCATCCGTGCCCTGACAAACGCGGTTACTGAGAAGGCCCACCTAACCACGGACACGCGGACAAGTGCTGGCAGGCAGGGACACTATATCTCCCTGACGGCACATTGGGTTAACTTGGTGGAGGCTGGGACCGAGTCTGACCCTGGGGCTGCTCATGTGCTGCCCACACCGAGGATTGCGGGGCCTACCTCGGTCATGGTTTCTCAGACTTATTATGCCTCTTCCTCCTCCTCCTATTCTCAATTACCATCCATGAGCACGGCGCCCTCTAGGCGCAGCAGCACTGCTGTGGGTAAGCGCCAACAGGCGGTGCTGAAACTGCTGAGCTTAGGTGACAAGAGGCACACCGCCCAAGAGCTGTTACAGGGCATCACGGCGCAGACCGATCTTTAGCTGGCGCCGCTGAACCTCAAATCCAGGCATGGTTGTGTGTGACAACGGGCGTAACCTGGTGGCGGCTCTGCAACTCGGCAGACTCACACATGTGCCATGCCTGGCCCACGTGTACAATCTTGTGGTTCAGCGTTTCCTCAAGACCTACCCCAATTTGTCTGATTTGATCACCAAGGTGCGACACATCTGTGCACATTTCCACAACTCAATCACAGATGCTGCCACTCTCAGGGCAGTGCAACGGCGCTTACAATTGCCAGCTCACCGATTGTTGTGCGACGTGCCTGCGTGATGGAATACCACATTACACATGTTAGCCACGGTTTACCAGCACCACAGAGCGATTGTAGATGGCCAGATGACAACTTCCACGAGAACTGGTAGTCAGGTTAGTCAGCTTCCTCAAGTCTACAATGAGGAGTGGACGTGAATGTCTGATATCTGTCAGGTGTTAGGCAACTTTGATGAGTCAACACAGATGGTCAGCGGCAATGCCACCATTATCTGCGTCACCATCCCGCTGCTTTGTCTGCTGAAAAAGTCACTGCTCAGCATGAAGTCAGAGGCTTTGCGCTTGTCACAGGATATGGGGGAAGAAGATACATTGCTTGATAGCCAGAGCACCATCAGGTCTGTTTCTCAGCGCGTATTGGAGGAGTAGGAGGAAGAGGAGGAGACTGTTGGCGAGACTGAAGAGGGTACCAATGCTCATTCCTTCTTATCTGTTGAGCGTGTATGGGCTGAAGAGGAGGAGTTGGAGGAGGAGGAAATGGAGAGTCAGCCTATTGAGGAAAGGGAATTCTTGCATGTTGGGACTCTTGCGCACATGGCTGACTTCATGTTAGGCTGCCTTTCCCGTGACCCTCACGTTAGAAGCATTTTTGACAATTTTTGATTACTGGGTGTTCACCCACTTGCACCCCCGGTACAAGCAGAACTTTTCCACTCTCATTCCTGTAGAGGAAAGGAGTATGAGAGGGAATCAATATCAACAGGCCCTGGTGCACAAGCTGAAACTATCCTTCCCATCTGACACCGCTAGCGGCAGAGGACGTAGTTCTGTGTGCCAACTAGCAGGGGAGAAGAGGGGAGCAGGCAGCTTGTCAAGCACTGGCAGGGGAACACTCTCCAAGGCCTTTGCCAGTTTTATGGCACCCCAGCAAGACTATGTCACCCGTCCCCAGTCTAGGCAGAGTAGGGGGAAGCTGTTCAGAAAGATGGTGAGGGAGTATGTAGCTGACCATACCAACGTCCTGCGTGATCACTCTGCTCCATACAACTACTGGGTTGCAAAGCTGGACACGTGGCCCGAACTGGCACTGTACGCCTTGGAGGTGCTGGCCTGCTCTGCAACTAGCGTGTTGTCAGAGCGGGTCTTCAGTGCAGCTGGTGGTATCATCACTGATAAGCGTACACGCCTGTCAACCGACAGCGCTGACAGGCTGACGCTTATTAAAATGAATAAAGCCTGGATTTCAGCAGAATTCAAATCTCCACCGGGGGAAAGCAGCTCAACATGAAAATTGTTTATGTATCCTCTCCTCCTCCTCCTTCTCTTCTTACACAAATGCTGAACCAACAGGCAATTTTTCAGAGGGCCAACTGTCTCTCTTTTCAAACAATGTTTAGGGAAGGCCACCTACAGGCCCTCTCTCCAATCAATTTTTTAGGAGTGTCAACTACAGACACTCAAAAACAATTTTTTAGGAGGATCAACTACAGACACTCAAAAACAATTTTTTAGGAGGGTCAACTACAGACACTCAAAAACATTTTTTTAGGAGGATCAACTACAGACACTCAAAAACAATTTTTCAGGAGGGTCAACTACAGACACTCAAAAACATTTTTTTAGGAGAGTCAACTTCAAACACTCTAAAACAATTTTTTGGGAGGCTCACCTACAGCCATTTGACTGCAATCTCAGTCTGACCAAGGCATTGGTGGTGTCACCGCCATGCTGTGTCAGGGTAAAATTTTATGTGGTTCACCTGCTACCTCAGTCTAACTTGGTCACTCTGGGTTCACCACCATGCTGTGTCAGGGTAAAATTTTGGGTGGTTCACCTGCTACCTCAGTCTCACTTGGTCACTCTGTTGTCACCGCCATGCTGTGTCAGGGTAAAATTTTATGTGCTTAACCTGCTACCTCAGTCTAACTTGGTCACTCTGGGTTCACCGCCATGCTGTGTCTGGGTAAAATTTTATGTGGTTCACCTGCTACCTCAGTCTCACTTGGTCACTCTGTTGTCACCGCCATGCTGTGTCAGGGTAAAATTTTATGTGCTTCACCTGCTACCTCAGTCTAACTTGGTCACTCTGGGTTCACCGCCATGCTGTGTCAGGGTAAAATTTTATGTGGTTCACCTGCTACCTCAGTCTAACTTGGTCACTCTGTTGTCACCGCCATGCTGTGCAATTACTACAGGTAATGAGTGGAGGAAAGAGGAGCCTCTTACAGAAGAAGTTACAGGTCTGTGAGAGCCAGAAATCTTCTTTTTTTAGGTGACCAAATACTTATTTTCCACCATAATTTACAAATAAATTCTTTAAAAACCAGACAATGTGATTTTCTGGATTTCTCATTTTGACTCTCATAGTTGAGGTCTACCTATGATGTCAATTACAGGCCTACCTCATTTTTTTAAGTGGGAGAACTTGTACAATTGGTGGCTGACTAAATACTTTTACCCCACTATATGTTCCTATTTAGAACTGTCTGTGGAAAATTTCTTATAGACTGCAATGGTATATAATTGCAGTCTATGGGAGCAGGCTAGCCAACCATTCAGAAATTTAGGTGACTTTCTGTTGTGTCCACAAAAAAATTGATGTGTTTGTGATGTTTTTGAGACTAGTCATACTTGAGTAGATTATTTTGGTGGAAATTATCATTTTACAGCTCCACTAAATGCTGTTTATCACTTCTAATCAATATATTGAGCTATAGACATGTATTATATATAGTCTTTATTATTCATTATGGTTTCTAATTAATCTGTAAAAAATGTTGTCTGTCCATGATTTTGAGATAAATTGTGCAGAAAAAAAGAAAAATTCTGGTTGGCAACCTTGTATAGGAGAAGTGATCAAATGATTGCATATTTAAGTGTCATGTGTAGGTGGACTGTAAAAAAGTTTACCATATTGGAAATAAATAAACTAAAAAATAAAATAAACTTAACAAGTAGTGATGATAGAGCACCCCAATGTTCTGGTGCTCAGGTGCTCTGGCCGAACACTAGATGGTGCTCGAGTGCTCGGCCGAGCACCCAAGTATAATGAAAGTCAATGGGAGAAGACTAGACACCCCATGCTCTGCAGAGCTGCCTGGTCCATAGGGAAACATCAGAAAATGGTGGAAACACCACAGAAATGGTTAGGGAACAGCATGGGGAGGATGTCTGGATGCATCTTGGACTCCAAAGTCACTGATATTCACAATGATGGCCGACTATTATGCTACTTTTACGGAATGACAAAAATCCTCCCAAAAAACCCAAGATAACATCGATTTTACAGGAAATATTGTTAGGAAACATAGATTTACTTGTATGTTAAGCGCCAAAAATTACATGGATGAGGCACCCCCATACAACCAATACATCTTATAAAGGAAGGCGTCATTCACATTGTGGTACAATTGTTCATGACGTGGGACTCCTACACTCATAAAGCTTATGCACTAAGGGAAAGGGCTGCCAAAAATGACAAGGAACAGGAAATCAAATATACCCTTTATTACAAATAAATGAGGGCATCATACACACCCTTGAAAAATTATGATTGATAGCCTGCTGCTGACACTCAAAAACAATAGGGGTGACATTCTGCTGCTGTGCAGACTGTCCAAAAAATTTAAGAGTGGCACTCTGCAGCCGAGTTGACCGTCCAAAAACTTTAAGGGACACCACCGCACCGCTAAGAGTCGCTGATGACTTTCTTTTTTCACTACCCGCCGCGGGAGGCCGGTGCCCCCCAGCAGCATCTGCCGCGTCGGCCATTCCACTCTCGCTTTCTGCGTTAATTCCAGATCCAATCACGTTTATCTAAGTTGCTGCACTTAAAAAGCTTGAAGTTTGATCGAGTTGGCTGTCTGCAGGGAGGTGAGCTACCACCTGTTGGAGCCCCTGCTTCTCTTCACCTCCCTGATGCTGTTTGTTGAGTGTCCCGGGGGTCAGAATCGTTTACTTAAAAAATTTGAGTGTTCAAACCAAGCTGGGTCGACTCAATACTTGAGCTCTGAATAATGGAATCGGACTCCATGCTGCTGCCACCGCACTTTATCAAACTGTCCCAAATTTAAATTTGACACTCTGCTGCCGAATTGACTGAAAACAAATTTAAGGGACACATGCTGCTGCCACCGCACTTTATCAAACTGTCCCAAATATTTAAGTCTGACACGCTAATGCCAAGCTGACCGTCGAAAAAATCATATTCTTCATGTGACATTCTGCAGAAGAGCAGGTCGTTAAAAATATTTAAAGAGGACCTTTCATTGTTTTAACTTACACTATCTAAATACCCTTATTGGTAGGGCACCCCCCAAACCCCCCCCCGCTGATGCCGGCACCCGTTCAGGTATGCTAATGCTGAGCATCGGAACAGGGAGGAGGAGACGCCCAGGTTTCTCAATGGGCGTCTCCTTCTCCCTGGCTATGCCGTGATCCAATCACATCGGAGAGCGTCACAGCCAGGGAGAAAAAAACTTCTTGGCTGTGACATTGTAATTATGCCCCCAGTGGCACTAAATACCTAGTCAGACAAAACGCTGTCGGCAGGGCAGCACCTCCAAGGCGTAGAGCGCCCGTTCGTCCCACGTGTCCAGCTTAGACACCCAATAATTATACGGCACAGAGGTATCACTAAAGACATTGACATGGTCAGCTACGTACTCCTTTACCATCTTCCAAAACTTTTCCCTCCTTGTCACACAAGGCCGCTCATCAGGATGAGGCTGCTGGCGGGGTGTCATAAAACTGTCCCAGGCCTTGGAGAGTGTTGCCCTGCCTTTGTTGGAACTGCTGTGTGTTCCCCTCGTCTCCCCTCCTCAGGTGGCCAAGGAACTAAGTACTCTGCTGCCAGCATTGTCAGATGGAAATTTGTGGAGCATTTTTTCAATAATGGCTTTCTGGTATTGCAACATTTTACATGTCCTCTCCACCACAGGAATGAGAGATGGGAAGTTCTCTTTGTAGCGGGGGTCGAGAAGGGTGAACAACCAGTAATCTGTGTTGCCTAATATGTGTATTACGTGCGGGTCACGGGAAAGGCAGTCTAGCATGAAGTCAACCATGTGTGCCAGAGTCCCAACAGACAAGGCTTTGCTCTCCCCACCAGGAGCATGACTCTCAATATCCTCCTCGTCCTCTTCCTCCTCTCCAGCCCATCCATGCTGAAGAGATGCTGTAAACGTGGTATGTAGTGATGATCGAGAACTAAGGTACTTGTATGCTTGGATGCTCTGGCCGAGCACTCAGGGGTGCTCGAGTGCTCGGCCGAGCACCCGAGCATAATTGAAGTCTATGGGAGTAAACCAGGCACCCCATGCTCGCCTTTTTTATTTGAATAATAGGAATACTGTTTTGTGTAATATATTTGTATTGATTCAGTATAGTACACACCGTATATGCAATGTAACTGTGAGCCAGCCATTTTCCTTCTCACCTTGTAATCACTAATTGGTAGATAGTGGGCTGTGCTCCAGTACAATATACTGGTGAGCATCTTTGATATTGAATTTTATTAATTTCCTGAAGAGCATTTTTGGCCCATCATGTTTGATTTATTTGGAATAACTTGAATCCATACACACCAGAAAAGCAATTTTTCTACGGTATTTACAATACAATTAAAAAACTTATGAAAAAGTTTGAACTTTGGTATATGTTTTTAATTTCAACTTTTGCAAGTTGTAAGTATAAAAGTAGTCCATAATATGATTAGTGTTTCTCCTGTAAACATCATGCCCTATCCTAAAACGTACTTACGCTATGATTAAGATCAAAAAGTGTAGACTGGTAACCCACCTCCCCATGCCGGTGAGTCTATCCCCACAGGCAGGTATGGGTACCGGGCTTCTTCACTCCTCCTCGCTGCCTCAGGCATGGGCAGTGGGGTTCTTAGCTGTGGTCTGTACTCCTGCCCCCAACCTCTAAGAATGCACACTCTGGCTCAGAGTTCCTTGTGTGTATTTAGGGTGTGTGCAGGCATGTCTCTCCTCCTTATATGAGGCAATATGCACATGCCTACTATCTTCCCCAGACTATGGCTCGTCTTCAGGATTTGTTTAATGGTGTGTCCTTCAGGAAGGCGCCTGAGCAACTTAGTTTTCTAGCTAGTCTACTTTCCTGTTTGAGCTAATGTGTTCTGTTGGTTCATGTCATTCTGTGTACCAGACTTGGGTTTACGTTTTATGGACTTTGTCTGACTTTGACTGCTGGTAGCCCAGACTTCTGTCTTTGTAACCTTACTTTGCTTATGTCTGAACAGCATATGGCCTCCCAGCATCCACTGGGTGTATTTTGTCACCTTGAGGTCAGTCCAGGGGGTTCACACTCTGGTTGAAATTCCCTTGTGTTCCAATTCCCCTCTTAGGTAGCACCTGGTACTCCCTTCAGAAAAGTTTCCTTGGGAGAGTGTGGTGTGAAAGCTATATATTGTTCAATGGGGGTCTACTCCTGGTCTGAGGACAAATACAATGTTACACTTTCCATCTCTAGAGCTTCAGTGATACTTAGTGGCAATGACACAGCAGTTTTTCCAGGTTTTCAGGCATAATAACATAGTAGGAGCTGACATTCAAATGATCAGTCTGGTTGGTTTTGATGGTAAACAAGTCTGGCTTTTTCCATCCAAAACTTGCTCTTCTTTAACCCCTTCTACCAAAGGCCTGTTTTCACATTCCTGACCAGACCAATCTTTTTGCAAATCTGACATGTGTCACTTTACATAGTAATAATGTTAGAATTCTTTTACTTAAGTTTTCTGGTGACACATTGTACTACATGACAGTGGTAAATCTGAGGGAATATATTTCACCTTTTTAATTAAAAAAATTCAAAATCTACCAAAAAGTTTGAAAAATTCTATATTCTAAATTTGAATTTCTCTACTTTTAAGATAGATAGTAATGTCTAATAAAATAGTTATCAGTCATCATTCCCCATATGTCTACGTTATGTTGGTATCATTTTGTAAATGTTATTTTATTTTTTAGGATGATAGATGGCTTAGAATTTTAGAAGCAATATTTCTAATTTTCAAGAAAATTTCCCACACCATTTTTTAAAGCACAAATTCAGTTCTAAAGTGATTTTAAGGGGTTCATATAATAGAAACCACCCATTAATGACATCATTTTAGAAACTACACCCCTTAATTATTTAAAACTGATGTTACAAACTTTGGTAACCTTTCAGAAGATCCACAAGAATTTAAGGAAAAGTGGAGGTGAAATTTTAATTTCCTTATTTTATTTTAATCATTTTTTTCTTACAACACAGCAAGGATTAACACCAAAATAAACCTCAATATACATTACTCTGATTCTGAAGTTTACAGAAATGTGGTAGTAAATTGCTGTCAGGGCACATGGCAGTGGTCAGAAGGAAAGGAGCACCATATGTTTTTTTGGAGGCAGATTTTGCCAGAATGGTTTTTGTGCACAATTTTGTGTTTGAAGAGACCCGGATGTACCCCTACAGTGAGGTACACAGTATTGAACAGTATAAGTCAATGTCAGTTAACCCTTTAAAATAAAATGAAGTAATGAGTTGATGACTTTGCATAGGGGAAACAGGAGCAAATGTCCAGAGATGTCCAGACTTTAAAGCACCCCTGCTCCAGGGCAGTACATGTGTTTTATAGTATACTCTCAGACATATTATAAACCACTAAGTTATCCAAAGACCCTACCAATGAATATTCTGTTACTTTCCATAAGCTAATAAACTTTGCTTATACAGATGGAGTCCTTACCAAAACAAAGAATTATCTTTCAGTGGACTATTCGGTTATGCCCCCCAGGAAGTCCAATCATTTCTGGAATCAATTCACTCACTTGTAACCTCCCAGAATACACGGATATACAGTTTCAAAAATGTACCATATTGTTTGGCCTATAAGATGCACCTAGGTTTTAGAGGAGGACAATAAGAAGAAAAATATTTTTCATTATATCTCAGGTCAGACCAGCAATCAGACCCCCAATGTTAATCAGACCTCAGCTCACAACCCCAATTAGACCCCCCAATGTTAATAACACCTGAGATCAGACGCCCAATTAGATTTCAGCTGAGACCCCAATGTGAATGATCCCCAATCAGACCACAGATAAGAGCCCCATGCCTCTTATCATCCCCCATATGCCTCTCATTAGCCCCCATATGAGCTTTCATGCCTCTCTTCAGCCCCCATATGAGCCCCCATGCCTGTAATTAGCCCCATGCCTGTAATTAGCCCCATGCCTGTAATTAGCCCCTATATCAGCCCCCCTTGCATGTCATTAGCCCCATATCTGTAATTAGCCCCCATATCAGCCCAATGCGTCACTTCAGCCCCCATAGCAGCCCCATATGAGTCCCCATGCCTCTATTCAGCCGTCATATAAGTCCCCATGCCTCTATTCAGCCCCCATTATGAGCCCAGCATGCCTCAGTTAAAATAAAAAAGCCACTTACCTCTCCTGCTCCTGGACGCCGGCACACCTTCGCCCGCGCTCTGTCTTCTTCCTCCATCAGCTGTGCTGTGACCCGGCTCGCACAGCATGAGGTCACAGAGCACCCTCACACTGTGCATAGCCCTGCAGAGCCAAACGGAGGACCAGGAAGCGGTAAGTACAGAGTCTTCACCGCTTCCCGGTCCTCCGTGCTAATGAGGGCTTGCATAATGGAAGCACTCATTAGCATTCACCCCATAAGACGCAGGGGCATTTCCCCCCATTTTTTGAGGAAAAAAGTGCATTTTATGGGGCAAACAATATGGTAATTCATTTACCATCCTATCTTAAGGACTCCTCCAGTCATATTACGTCCCCTCAAACAATTTCATGGGCACCCACCTATTACTGGGCAACATTAGATGTTGGTGCCTTATACTCTAATATTCCACACAAGAAAGGCATATCTACTATTGACCAGTTTTTAAGATCTGATCCAAACATCTCTTCTCATCAAAAATCCTTTGTAATTGAAGGTATAATCTACATACTGCAGCACATCTACGTACTTTCAGTCATAAATATAGCCACAGACCTGTGTGCTTTACATCTGGTGGCATTAAAGGTGGAGCTTGTTAAGAGCTCATTTGCATTACTTTCTTCCCAGAATTCCAGAGGAGCATGTATGGCCTATAAGTTTCCACAAGCCAATTAAGGTGCTCTTTCCCCAGGAACAGATAGTATCCCCCAAAAAAAATTTTTATGGAATGTAAAATAAATTCTTACAAGATAGTATGTTATTGTGCCAGGACCCAAGTGACGTGAATTCACCAATGAGATCATAAACATTTTTTTTCCACATGGGTAATTAGAAATACCTGATCATGATCCAGGATTGTCCTAGCACAGAATAAATCTCCTACACAGCTGCTGCTCGCTTCCAGTAAAGAATTTGTTCCTGATGACAAGCCCAGTGTTACGATACTGGTAAGTCAACCACTTATGACTTATTATTCTACCTTAGACAGATTATTTCTCACTGAAAAATTATTCTAGGATTCTGATAAATTTTAAACTAAGGATCTAAATTGTAATAAATTACAGTATATTGCAGTATGTTATGCACACTTACATTATCGGTGATCAGCTTCTATGGTTTATTTTTATTTTTTATAATTATTACCTTTATTATTATTGTCAATATGTTTTGTTTTTTTTTTTGTTTTTTTAAATTATGACAATAGAATCTATACACCGCAGCCTCTCATGTCAGCCATAATGTCTCCCTGGGATATTATCATTATTATAAACATTTCATTAAATTGAAAGTATGCCTGAAATTAACAGTTAATGTGAAATTCAGGATAATAATATTATGATAAAGCATTGTATGGAAAAAAAATATATATATTTCCGATACTGATAAAGAGTTCAAGAGGGGCCTGGATGTATTTCTGGAGGTAATAATATTACAAGTTATAGTTACTAGGGTTGTTGATCCAGGGAGTTATTCTGATGTCTGATTGGAGTCGGGAAGGATTTTTTTCCCTAAAGTGAGGAATATTGGCTTCTACCTCACAGGGTTTTTTTTTCCTTCCTCTGGATCAACTTGCAGGAGAACAGGAAGAACTGGATGGACAGAGGGCTTTTTTTCGGCCTTATAAACTATGTTACTATGTTACTATGATGGAGCTTTAGTTTTTATGTTATTGTTTTCTACCTGAAAATTCAGAAATTATGAGCTGAAATACTCTAAATTATGTATGATAACAGAGATCAGAGGAGCTGAAAAATTCCATGAGAGCGATGCCGCACTATGCTTCTTCTTGCTATTATTTTGACTTGTCAAAAAAAATTGCCAAGAATGTAATGAATTTCTTAGGTTTTTTTTGGAAGGTGTTTTTTAGTCACATACCGTAACATTTATTTATTTTTTTTCTTTAGACAGCTCTGTAGAAAAATGTTTGAAAAACTTCACACTCAGAGCCTATAGTAGAGATAAGTGAATCTATTTGCAGCTTCGTAGATTCGATACAAATCTTGGATATTTTTTACAACAAAGCGAATCTGAATATTTTCAGATTCGCTTCGGAAGATTCTTCTAAAATCTTTGTACGCTAACGCTACATATCCATCATATAATTTGTACGCTAATGCTACGCATCTGATAATTTGTACATTAATGTGTACATATTCAGTTAATTAGCGTACCTTTACTGTATATTCGTTCCTTCTGCGGGCCTAGACAATAATACGCTAAAGCTTTGTGCGCACTTTGTATGCTCAGTATTCGCAGTAATGTTTGCAGAACTCGAATACCTTTTTACACAACTTGAACTGAATCGAATCTTATTCGAGGCAAATCTTTTTAAATATTCAGCGAATATTTGCCGAAGCAAATCTTAGAAGATTCGCTCATCTCTAGCCTACAGCAATTTTAAAAAAAATGCAAGGAGGTGGTTTTCAAACAGCATTACAAAAATCTATGTTTTATATTCAGTATATGCGTATGTTCTACTGTGAAGTAATTGGTGAGAAACACACTATATATCTTGGTGAACTATTCATTTTAATTTAAAAATGTAGAGGTTAAAAGCCAAGTACATGGCAATGCACAGCTAAGTCAGGGGTCAGCTTCTGGATTACAATGTGTAGCATATTTCTGTGTGCTCATGAGGTCTTTGGGGAAGAAGCATGCAGATGGAATACAGAAAAAGGTGATGGTCTCTAGAATAGAGAGGACTAACTGCACCCAGCGTTGTATTTAGCTAGCAAGTTGAGGTAAGGGGTGGATTGACCATAAACCCTTCATGGAAATTTCCCAGTGGGCCAGTACCCAAGGGGCCACTTGAGCCCTTCTCATGGGCACTGGCCAGATACATGATGATCTGAAGCTTTCAACATTAATGTAGGAGTATCAGGTTCTTAGTTACCTGGCCATCTTCAGGACCGTGATACTGATTGAATAGTGCTCTGAGCATGGTGATATTTTATCCTGCATTGTGGTATTTGGTTCTGCAGGGGCAGCATTTTGTGCTTCACTATAATATTGCTGACCCTGCTTCCTTGTGCTGCCCATCCTTCTGTCAATTTGGACTAGGCTACAAAATGGGGACTCTTTTAGGTTTTCCAAGGCCAATTTCAGTTCCCAGTCCACCCCTGGGGCAATTGGTAATTGTCAATTGGTGTACACCATCAGGGCTCAAAAAGGGCACAGAAAAAGTAACATTTGCAGCAAACGGAGAGCACTGAGCAGGGGTAGTCAGCTACACTTCTAAGTACAAACACACGTGTTCATGTGGACCTGTGATAGGCCAGATGAAGCAGAATGGACCAGTCATCAAGCTGCAATAAGAAACCCCTGTGTAGAGAGTGTGCAGACCTTGATGGATAAGACAATCAAAGTGTATGCAACCATCCTGCACTTGTGATGTGAATTTTAGGCTGTGAAGGGTTTTAATAGCATGTTAAAAAATTGCATTGAATTGGTTTCATATAAAAAATAGAGGTCAGGTTAAACTCTATTCTGCAGCCATTTTTACACCTGGAAAACCCTGTAACTACATAATGTCATTGGTACTGTACGTAACCCTTCTTTACCTATCCTCGCTGTGCTAATTATTTGTCAGTTGGCCTTGAGCAGGGGCGTAGCTAAAGGCTCATGGGCCCTGGGGCAGGAGTTCAGCTTGTGCCCTCCTTCCCTCAATGCTTTGTGGCCAGGGGCGGGGGATCACATAGTTTTTGTGCTGCCTAAAGCAAAAATTGAAATGGCAACCCCCTCATGCCAAATTCTTAACCTATTCCCTTCCCTCCAGCCAGAGGTGTAACTTGACAAGAATGTACTTTCTATAATACCAGTGTCTTCTTATGTGGTACAAGTGTCTCTGGGCCCCCTCAGGCTCCTGGGCCCGGTAGCGACTGCTACCTCTGCACCCCCTATAGCTACGCCCCTGGCCTTGAGTCATGGTCATTTTAATGGAAATTGTATTTTAAGATATCTATGAATTTAACCCCATTGTTAGCAGATGGTTTTTATAATATTCCACTGGCTTTTGGTGGTTCTACTCTGCAGGATTTACATTGTTACTTTCCTATCACTTCCTATTTTTAAGAATACTAAGGAAATGCTAATGAAGAATGAGACGTCCATTCAATATTTTTACATTTTGCCATTTTCTGGAGAGACAAGGAATAAACCGCTCATCACCACTTTCTTCTTCTTGATATATCTGGTCGGAGTCCTTATCAATTCCTCCATTATCACAGTCATATGTCTGGAAGTTCAGTTACATGAACCAATGTATCTCTTTATCTGTAATTTGTCCATTGTAGACATGTTTTATACATCGGTCACGGTTCCTAAATTACTGCACATGTTATTGTCTGGAAATCACTTTGTCTCCTTCTCACAATGTTATACTCAGTTGTATTTTCTCTTCACTTTGGCGACTGCAGAAGGAATTCTTCTCTTCATTATGGCTTATGACCGATATGTCGCTATCTGCCTCCCCTTACATTATCATCGGATCCTGAGTCAGAGAAATTGCATCCTGATAACGATGGGGATGTGGACAGCCGCCTTATTAAACGCTTTACTGCTTGTATTATCAGTGTTATACATGTCCTCCTGTCACTCCAACCTCATCCACCAGATCTTCTGTGATATAATTTCCCTAACAAAGACTTCTTGTACAAGCACACATATGCTTTTCATAATAATAGGCACAGAAGTTTTGATTTTTGAATTCATTCCCTTTATGTGCACTTGTATTTCTTATGTTAACATTTTCTCCGTCATCTTCAGGATGAAGTCAAAAGAAAGCCAGAAAAAAGCCTTCTCCACCTGCTCGTCCCATTTCACTGTGATGACCATTTACTATTGGTCGGGGTTAATAGGGTACCTGATACCACCTTATTATGAAGTCTTGGATGTAGTCTTCAATACAGTATATACAACCATCATCCCCATGATAAACCCTATCATATACAGTCTACAGAACTCCAATGTACAATCTGCGTTGCTGGGGTTAGTGAGGATGTTTTCTATAAAAACAAATATAAACAGAACCCTAAAGAAAAATGGAAGTCTGCCGAACATGTCATTGCAGAAGTGTGACATTTTGCATAAATTATTATTTATCAGACCAGTAATTCGGGAAAAGTGAAAATGTTTAATCCAATGATAAATGTTCGTAAAACACCCCATTTTTTTGTTATACTCAATACTATTATTTTTCACAACAACTTTCACACTTTTGAAACTCTTCTGTCCTCCTTAAGTGTGAGAGGGGCATAAGGTGACAGACAACTTAACTCAATCCTAAAAATTAATTGACTCAAGAGCAGGGTCATCTTCAAACTAAGAAACATAAGAAGAATAATGTGCTTCCTGCTAACTATCGTTCACCATCATGTAGCAACACGGTATAACACAGGTGTATCCAGACATGAACATAAAATACAACACGAGAATAAGAGGGAAGATGAATAGCCACAGATATATTCACAAGGAGGTTGCTGACCTATCTGTAAAAAGCATGGTCTCTAACTAGTGTTGAGCGAGCACCTCTGTGCTCGTATGCTCGGGTGCTCTAGCCGAGCACCCGAGCATAATGTTAGTCAATGGGACTAAACCAGGCACCCCCTGCTCGGAGGAGGGGAGGGTGTCTGGTTAATAGAAAATGGTCAAAATCGCGACTTCTCCTCTTGTATGCTAATCAACTGAATTTGTACGCATTAGCGCACAATGCGTATGCATTAGCATACAAATCAACATTACAGTGCAGGGAAGAGACTCGAGCATTGCGCTCGAGTACACTCGGTGTTCGGCCGAACAGCGAGTGGACCCAAGCGTAGGCATGCTTGGCCGAACAGCGAGGGTGAGCACAGCAAACACAGCACGGAAGCAACATATGTTTCCATGGGAGACTACTTCAGGCCTACATTAGGGCTAGGCCCAAAAATGTGAAGCATTTCTTATCGAGAGGCCGTTAGATTGGGGTGGTGTCAGGAGGAGAGGTAAGTAGAAAGGTAATGTTATTCCTGGAGGAACGCACAGTCCCATGTACAGCCACTATGAGATTAGCCAGTCTAATTGAGCAAATTGGAAGGAGGGAGCATCCAACCGGTACCGGAATGTATGAGAGTCAGAATAGTTAACTAGTCTGAGACTGTGGACACTATTGGCATTTGCTCTGGTCTTAATGGTAGTATCTTCCTGTAGTGTAGACTCCAGTGTGCAAGAGACACCAAGGGATGACCCAGTGAGACATTGGCTGCCCTGAGGCCTAGAGAGAGGTCTGCTCATCCAAGTAAAGCAATGAAAGGGGACTGGTGGGGCTAGGAGGGGCAGTAACAGCCAATGGGAAGAAAATTCAAGTATAATGAGTTAAGGGTCAAGTGGTTCACTGTATATTTACTGTATACTGCAGCGAAGATAACTGTGTAAAGTTACAGTTGAGTTTTTATAAGTTTGGAGTCACTTTTAAGAAGCAGTACTCTTTTACAAAAGGACTTTCACAGTAATGTGTTTATGACATGGCGTCTGAACCCCTGTGCTGTGTGAAGGGCACATGAAGGACATGTTGCAGCTAAGGGTATTTGGGATAAGTGGAAGATTGTAGTATATCAGCCACAATCAACCATGGAGGTGTAGAGCAATTCTTAAGCCAAGTTACTGGTGCACCTTTGTGTGTAGTTAAAAATGTGGAAGACCATCCTCCCTGAGACCCATTATGGCACTCATAGATGATAGTCTACATGACCTGGCGGTTCCTCAGGTGTATCTGAAGTATCAAGTCTCAAGGACCACTCAGAAATTGTTCCTCTTCAACTGTATTTGTCTTTTAAAAGCCCCTCTTACATTCTGTTATAAAGAGACACAATGAATGCCATAGACTTACAATGGGGTCTTTCAAGTTTTGCCAAAGTATATGTAATTTTCATAGGATAAAACAGCATAGTATGCCTCTGTATGTTCTCTGATATTACATGGACACATACAAATCTTTTTTTGAAGAATTGGGGCATGCTTCACAGGAGGTGTTTCTATGCTCATTCTCCCTTGTGAATTAAAACCCCAAATCTTGAAGTTGGTTTAAAACATGTTTTTTTATGGAATGTTCCATATAATAAAATCTTAGAAGATAGATCTTAGTAAATCATAACGTCTGGACACAAGAGACATGAATTCTGTCATATAATCAGAAACATCATTTTCCTCCTGGGTAATTATAAATCTCTGATCATCACCCGGGATTGTCCCAGCACAGTATAAATCTCCTACACAGCTCCCGCTTCCAGTAAAGAATTTTACATTAGGACAAGCCTGCTGTTACTACACTGGTAAGTCCTCCTGACACTGAGATTTCATTGGGTCAGATCATTTGAAAAAATGAAAAATGACTCTGGGATTCTGATTGAAATAAAACTGAGGTTTTAGCAAAGTGTAACAATACTTTATAATTTAGCATGTCGTGCACACTTTATTGGTATATCTTTATCGGAAGTCTTCAGAGCCTTTCACTTCTTTCACATTTTGTGATGTTGCAGCCTTGTTCTGAAATAAAAAATACAGCGTTCCCCATCATTTTGAGATAACAGAATGTTTGAAATCTGTTAATTTATTCAGTCTCTTTACTCCATACTTAGTTGAAGCCCCTTTGACGGTGATTACAGCCTCCAGTCTTTTTGGATATGATGCCACAAGATTTGCACAACTGGATTTGGAATTTTTTGCCATTCCTCTCTTCAGGTCCTCTCAAGCTCACTCAGGTTGGATGGGGTCTGTCAGTGGACAGCTATTTTCAGGTCTCTCCAGAGATGTTTGATTAGGTTCAGGGCTCTGCCTGCGCCGCTCAAAGACATTCATGGAGATGTCCCTTAGCCACTCCTGTGTCGTCTTAGCTGTGTGCTTAGGGTCATTGTTTGGAAGGGAAAACTTTAGCACAGTCTGATCACTCTGGATCAGGTTTGGTTTTCATTAAGAATATCTTTGTACTTTGTTTCATTCAGCTTTACCACAACCCCAACCAGTCTCCCTATCCCCCAAAGCATGATGCTGTCACCACCATGTTTCAATGTAGAGATGGAATAGGGCAGGTGATGATCAGTGCCTTGTCTCCAGACATGAGACTTAGAATTAAAGCCAAAAAGTTCAGTTTTGGTTTAATCACTCCAGAGAATCTTATTTCATATAGGCCAGGGCTGGCCAACCTAAGTCTCTCCAGATGTTGTAAAATGACAACTCCCACCATGCCCTGCTGTAGGCTGATAGCTGTAGGCAGACTGGGCATACTGGGAGTTGTAATTTTGCAACAGCTGGAGAGCCGCAGGTTGGTCATCCCTCACATAGGCCTTTAGGTGCTTTTTTGCAAACTTCAGACAGCCACTCATGTCCTTTTTACAGGAAATGCTTAATTATGGTAACTCTGCGATAAATCCCAGATTGGTGGAATGCTGCAGTGATGGTTGACCTTCTGGAAGTTTCTTCCATCTGTACAGAGGATCTTAAGAACTCAGTCACATGGACCATTTGGTTCAAGTCTCTTCTCCCTCGATTACTTAGTTTGGTGGAGCTGCCAGCTCTAGAGAAAGCCATGGTTGTTCTGAACTTCTTCAAATTTAGAAGTATGGAGAACTCGTGGGAACATTCAGTGCAGGAGAATTTGTTTTACCCTTCTCTAAATCTGTGTGTCCACACAATCCTGTCTGTGATCTCTACAGGCAGTTGTGGCTTAATTTTTTGCTCTGATATGCACTACCAACTGTGAGACTTTGTCTTTCCAAATCATGTCCAATCCACTGAATTTTCCACTGGTGACTCCAATCAAGGTGTAGAAATATCTCAAAGATGATCAAGAGGCCCTAGAGATAAATGTCCTGTGTCATAGTAAAGGGTCTACTGTAAATATTTATGTCCATGTGAAAATTTATTTTTCCTTTTTGAATAATGGAATAAGCAAACTATTCCAAAATTCTGTTTTCATTTTCTCATTATCGGGTGTTGAGTGCAGAGTGATGGGGGAAAACCTGATTTTTTTTTTAAGCTAATGCTATGCTTGTTTAGTAAATTAGAGATTCTTGGCAAATATATTTTGTACAAAATTATCTGAGCCCGTCCACCAAATCGTCAAGGTGATCTCTGTAGGACGGGAACCTAACACTATTTCCTACCTTGTGCCAACCTTGGCTTCTGTATAATCAGGGGATGTTGGTTCCACATACATGCTGGATCCCACTCTGCCTTTTGCCATTTCTGGTGCTTCAAAGGCCTCCACTGATTCAGGGATGCAGGTACCAACATGCATGTCGAGTCCACTCGGCTTTATAGTTACATTAATTAAAATCAGCCTATGAGGCAGACGGGCTGGTCAGGAGTGCACGACCAAATGGAGTAGCCACACCTCCAGTACAAACTTACAAAGAAAAAAAAGGGGAATATCAGTCAGCACATCCCAGTGCGCAGGTGCACGTTGCTACGGCTGAATGCACAAAGAAGGGAAAATACATACAATGCAACGGCACACTGCCAACCTGTGCTTTATCTGGTTAGCAGTGTGCCGTTGCATTGTATGTATTTTCCTTTCTTTGTGCATTCAGCCATAGTAACGTGCACCTGCGCACTGGGATGTGCTGACTGATATTCCCCTTTTTTTCTTTGATTTTTTTTTGTTTTAACACAAGACCACAACATAACAAAATGTGAAAAACAGTGTGATAGTATGAAGACTGCATGCATGTCTTGAATTGCATTGTGATTGGTGGGAAAAGCAATGTACTTCACAAATCAGAGCTGATTAAGGGGTCAGCATAATGGTTACAATGTGTAGCACGTTCCTGTGAGGTCATAAGTAGGTGCCCAAGAGGGGCAGAAGCATGATAATGGCATAAAGAATAAGATGAGGGCTGTTGAAGCCTAAAGAGGACTAACTACACCCTACATTGCATTTAGCTAGTAAGTGGGGGTAAGTGGTAATTGTCAATTGGTGTATGACCTCGGGGGCCCAAAAAGAGCAAAGAAGCAGTAACATCTGCAGCTAAAGGAGATCATTGAGCAGAGGTAGTCAACTTGTACTTCTGAGCCCTTACACCCATAAGTATTCATGAGGACCTGTGATAGGCCAGGTCAAAAGGAATGGAGCAAACATACTTGAATTATTTTCATGAGAAATTTGAGTCCTTATCCAAATTGGAGTTAAGGTCAAGATGAACACGTCTGTATTCTGTAGTCCGGTTTTCTTATTTTACACCTGGAAAAACCTTGTAATTACATAGGCTCATGCACAAGACTGTTGCCTGTTCTACTGTGTGCAAATTGTGGATCTGAAAAACACAGATACCGGCCTTGTGCGTTATACATTTTGTGGAATGGAATATCCGGCCCATAATAGAAAAGTCCTACCTTTGTCCATAATAGGGACAAGATTAAAACATGTTCTATTTTTCTTAGCGGGTGCCACGGAATGGACATACGGATGAATATTTTGCAGCTCTATTAAAGTGAATTGATCCGCATCCAACCCGGAAAAAATGTAGATCAGATGCAAACCAAAAATACGTTTGTGTGCATGAGCCCTTAGGTACTACAAAACATAATAATAATTTATTATTAATTATTATTATGTTTCTTGATTTGAAGAAGGGACTGTTCCGTCGCAGAAACATGTAATCTGTGGAAACTCTGAATAAATAAAAGCTATGAACTTACCGACAAGCCTGGACCTTCCTGGTTGCACCACTGCTGACCTGAAGTATCACATTGAAAATATTATTCAGGAGTATACTCAGAGTTTGGTTTTATTTTCAAAACTATGTTTGAATCACAGTCATTTTAATTGAAATTGTACTGATGAATATATATGCATTTTAATTCCATTGTTAGCAGATGTTTTTTAGGATATTTCCACTGCTTTTTGATGATTTCACTCTACGGGATTATTACTATCCTAAAAATACTACATTCTAATGAAGAATGAGACGTCAGTTCAATATTTTTACATTTTACCATTTTCCGGAGAGACGAGGAATAAACCGCTCATCACCACTTTCTTCTTCTTGATATATCTGGTCGGAGTCCTTATCAATTCCTCCATTATCACAGTCATATGTCTGGAAGTTCAGTTACATGAACCAATGTATCTCTTTATCTGTAATTTGTCCATTGTAGACATATTTTATACATCGGTCACGGTTCCTAAATTACTGCACATCTTATTGTTCGGAAATCACATTGTTTCCTTCTCACAATGTTATACTCAGTTGTACTTTCTCTCTACTTTGGCGACTGCAGAAGGAATCCTTCTCTTCATTATGGCTTATGACCGATATGTCGCTATCTGCCTCCCCTTACATTATCATCAAATCCTGAGTCGGAGAAATTGTATCCTGATAACTATTGGAATTTGGACAGCCGCCATTTTAAATTCTTTTCTGCTTGTATTATCAGCTTTATACATGTCCTCCTGTCACTCCAACCTCATCCACCAGTTCTTCTGTATTATAACATCACTAACGAAAACCACTTGTACAACCACACCGACGTTTTTCATAATAGCCGACATAGAGATTTTTATATTTGCCTTTATCCCGATGTTGGGCACTTTTATTTCCTATGTTAAAATTTTCTCCATCATCTTCAGAATGAAGTCAAAAGAAAGCCGAAGAAAAGCCTTTTCCACCTGCTCGTCCCACATTATCGTCATCTCTGTTTACTATGGTACAGGCTTAATAGGGTATTTGATTCCTTCTTACTCTGATGTTCTGGATATAGCCTTCAATACGGTATATACAGCTGGCATTCCCATTATAAATCCTATCGTATACAGTCTACAGAATTCCAATTTACAGTCTACTTTGCTGGGGTTAGCATACAGAGGCAAGAGAAAGGTGCTCATAGGGTGAATATGTCTGACGCTACAGTCCCTGAAGGGATATATAGTGCACTCAACGATATTGCGGTGATAGATGCGGTGATGTTGTGGATTGGTTTGGTTGAGATCAGATGGTCAGTGCAGCTGGTGCTATTGTTATGAGATCTTCTGGAAGACGATTGCCAACCCACCAGAGGATTACCACATGAACAGAAGATGATGTGAGGTAGTACACTTGCTAGGTCCCAACCTACACTATTCGCTAGCGGGGGCAGGACACAACCATCAGAAAAAAGTAAGTACTTGAAATTGGAAATTCTTTCCACACAGACACCTTTCGGGGTTCCAGGACCCCTTTAAAGGGTTATTCTCATTTTGGACAATGGGAGCATATTGCTAGGATATCCTCCCATTGTCTTATAGGTGCTGGGACCCGCACCTATATCGAGAACGGGGCCCCCAAAGGGAAGGAGGGCACATGCGCAGCCGTCCTCCATTCATTTCAATGGGGCCAGCAAGAATAGCCGAGTGCTGGCTCAGCTATTTCCGTCGGCTCCATAGAAATGAATGGGAGCGGTGGCTGCACATGCGTTGTGTGCTCCCATTCATTTCTATGAGTGCAGCCGGGAGCTGCACCTGGTGAAATCGGGAAAATTGGGGTCCTCCATGTGCAGTGCTCACCATTCTGGATATAGGTGCAGGTCCCAGCAATGGGACCTCACACCACCTACAATACGAGGGGGCGCCTATTTCAATTTACCAGGATTTATCGCCTTTAACACTGAAGAAGAGAAGAGCCTTTCGTCCACTCTTGGAAATACTGCGGGAGCGGAAGCTCACATACAGATGGCTTTTCCCTTTTGGCCTTCTGATTAATACCCCTGACAGAAAATCTGTTATACGCTCCCATTCAGACCTGAAACGCATCTACGAACTTTTGGGGGTGGAAGATCTACAGATTCAAGATTGGAACTCAGTTCAGGAATTAACACTATTGCCACCTCTCCCTCTGGTGATACCATGGACACCGTAGGGATCAGGTAAAGCACAGCGACAGAAAAGGAAATCGGGCAAGTTGACGCCAAGGAAGATCCAAGTGGACACTGATTGATAGTCCCAGAGAGCGTATTATTTGCTTACACTATAGTCCTGACTGTGGTGAGATCGGTCTAGATTCTTATTCTCCCTGGGACACATATAGGTGTAATTCCTATTTTGCTATCTTTCCTTTTACCCTCCCACCTTCTGCACTATCTATTATTTTTTACATCTCTCCTGCTGCTACTATAAGTAACGCTTTTATGTACGACTCCAAGCCTGGAGCTGATGTTGTATAGTTTCCGGTTTGCCTATTTTTCTCTGTCTCACTAAACAGTCGTTTACATAAGTCTGCTGCTCAGATATAGATTTGTTAGTCGACTCATCTTCCTTACTCTGTCTTTTCTTTTACTCCTTCCATCTCCTGCACTACATTTTAATTTTATATATATCTATGTAATGCCATACGTAATATCTCATAGCTGAGATTGTTTTACATTAATTTGCACTATGTTCTGGGAGCCGCCCGCTCCTAAATTATGATCCACGTATCTGACAGTCTATGCCTACCTTGTACTGTGATTTACAGCTCCATTTAGGAGCTATACATGTTCATCTATGTTTTTTACTTACTGTTTTCACTTTTCATGAAACTTTAGTATACCCGACTGCGCACGTTTACACTATGGGTGATGTTTCTAAGAGGGTTTTCTGTTTATTCATGTTTGTAGCTGCTATTTTTAAGTTCTTTACCCTTTTTTCCCACCATTCCCTCTCCCGGACGCGCAGACCTGATATATGCCCCGGTATAAGAATGATTCTCAATGGTGTTTGTCCTTGGGTCACCTCCTCTATGTCTGACGACCTGAGACCGGACCATAACAGCTTACGTTGGAGAGATTCAGTTATAAGCGGTAATACGCTACCTGTTGTGTGGTTTACTCATGATTATGGTTAATGTATATTCTTTTAATGTCAGGGGGTTGAACGTCAAATATGCACCATGATGAAAAAACTTAAGATAGATATTCTGTTATTACAAGAAACCCACTTTAAAAGGAATCATATTCCATACCTCAACCAGTGGTTCCACAACACCTCTCCGGACTCTGCATCAAAAGGAGTCAGTATTGCTATACACAAACAGCTCCCCTTTGTGGTGCGTTCGACCCTCACGGATGATTCTGGGCGCTGTGTGTTCATTAAAGGTGCACTGGGTACTCAGATGATTACTGTTGGGAATGTTTAGGTACCTAACACCTCTCAGACCCCCTGGATTAGAAATGTCCTAGTGAGGTTTCAGGAATTTGCAGAGGGAATTACTATACTTGGAGGGGACTTTAATGTTGCCCTTCACCCAGAGATAGATGCTTCATCAGGTACCTCCTCTCTATCTGGAGTGTCCCTTAGATATATACGTAACAACCTTGCTAGGGCGGGACTAGTGGATAGCTGGAGAGCTCTGCACCCTACCACTAAGGACTACTCCTACTATTCCCCTGCACATTCCTCATAACAGAGGCTCGACTATATTTTTGTTTCCACCTCTTTTTTACCTCAATGTACTAAAGCTACAATAGGGTCTATTACCCTTTCTGATCACGCCCCTATATCCCTACAATTCAATTCCCTAAATATCCCGAAAAGGGAATTGCTCTGGAGGTTGAATGAGACGGTTCTGCATAATGTGGATAATGCGGAGGGTATAAACACCAACCTGATAGATTACTTCACCCTAAATGCCACGGGAGAAGTATCGCTTAGTACATTATGGGAGGCCCATAAGGCAGTAGTAAGAGGCCACTTTATCTCCTTGGGTTCGCATCTCAAGAAGAGGAGAGAAGCCGAAATAGTGTCCCTTCATACTAAGATTCAGGCTTTGGAAATCAAACACAAGAGGCGACTCACCCCAGATCTTCTCCAAGAGTTGGATCCACTTAGGTCTCAACTTAAAACGAAATTGAATGATAGATCAGCTAAACTGTATCTCTCATCCGAGTTCAAATATTATGCCCATGGAGATAAGGCCTCTAAGTTCATGATGGCACAAATAAAAAAGAAGCGGGTTCACTCCTACGTACACTCTGTCCAGTCGGCCTCAGCACAGTCTTTGTTGAAAACCGAGTGTATTGCAAATAGGTTTACGGAATACACACAGAATATACACAACTCTACAATCTCAGGGACCCTTCTGTCTCTTCTACTGAGGATCCGTCCTCTAGCTACACAGAGCAATGGCTGGCCTCTCTCTCCTTACCCAAACTCTCACCTCAAGAGGGGTCAGCCCTGTCTGGTCCCTTCACGCTCTCTGAATTGAAAACAGCTCTGAAACATACTCCCTTAAATAGAAGTCCGGGACCCGACGGTCTTACTATGAAATATTATGACACATTTCAAGATGTTCTCTTCCCTCATCTTCTCGAGGTATGCAACTCCTTGTGGCAAGGAGGGACTTTACACTCCAACATGCTGTCAGCTCACTTTACCATCATCCCCAAAGAGGGAAAGGATCCCTCACTGTGCTCTAGTTATCGGCCAATTTCCCTACTGAATAACGATTTAAAATTGCTGGCAAAAATGCTGGCTCTACGCTTGCAACCCCTCCTGCCCCAATTGGTGCATATGGAACAGGTGGGCTTTATAAGCGGCAGGGAAGGCCGGATGAACACCTCTAGGATAATCAACATTATCCAACATGCACATAATACATCCACACCTCTAGTCCTTCTCGGTACTGATGCAGAGAATGCCTTCGATAGAGTCAATTGGAATTACCTTGAGCTGCTTCAACATACCGGAAAATTTTTATCAAGGTTGTGATGGCCATGTACAATAAACCAAGTGCGCGTGTCTTAGTCAACGGCATATTATCCCCTTCTTTCACCATTAGCAACGGGACCAGACAGGGCTGCCCTCTTTCTCCCCTATTGTTTGTTTTATCACTAGAACCCTTACTACAGCATATTAGATGTGACCCTAGAATCCAAGGTATGAGGATTGGGCAGACTACCCACTCCCTAGCTGCCTTTGCAGATGATCTCCTCTTGATCATCACTAATCCAATGGAAGCTTTTCCAGCTGTACACTCCATCTTGGATAAATATGGGACAATATCCAACTTTAAAGTAAACTTCTCTAAATCGCTGGTGTTAAATGTCACCTTAGACCTAAACACCCAGAGATTACTAGAACAGTGCTCTCCTTTCACATGGTCAGCCCATAGTATCCCTTTTTTAGGTATCAAACTCACCTCCCACATCACTGATTTATATCGGGAGAATTATCTACCCCTGCCCAAAACCATTAATGACCTACTTAAATCTTGGGACATCCTCTTTACGTCCTGGTTCGGACGTCGAACCCTGGTTAAAACGATTATATTACCAAAGGTGCTATACTATCTACAAGTTTTGCCTATTTGCTTGCCTAAATCTTTCTTTGAGCAGCTAAGAGGCATACTCTCCAGATTTCTATGGAAGGAGGGTAGACCTAGACTGCCTTACCAGCAGGTGATAAAGTCTACAGTGAACGGAGGATTGGGTTTCCCTGATTTCCAAACCTATTACAAGGCGATACATGGTACTAGGGTATTAGACTGGTTGAGGCCTTCTAAGGACAGACTGGATGTTTTGACTGAACAAGCTATGGTGAAGCTCCCACTACGTGCTCTGGTGCTAACTAATGTGTACAGGCAACTGAGACAGGGGGAAGTGACTAGTTATCTCATTCAAAGTACTCTGAAAATATGGAACTCTGACTTAAGAGACAAACTACTTAACGCTCCCATCTCACCCTTATTACAAATCAGAGACATCATGTGGGATGGTCCCAAGAAGTTTAGAGATTCTCTCACTGATGCTTGCAAACAAAACAAGATGTCAGTGGAGGAATATCTAACGACCACTTCACACTGAGAGCAAGGTGTGGACCCAGAAGTGGACCCCCTTTCCGCTTTTACGTATTTCCAACGAGCTCACTGTTTGCAAGTAATTAAAAAACTCGCTATACCATCTAGTACAACCCTCTCCTCTTTTGAGAAAATGGCAATGAACGTGAAAACTCCGAAACACAAAATATCCATACTGTATAACTCACTGCTCACACCACTTACTCCCCAGAAACCGTCCTTCATAGTGCAATGGGAAAAAGACTTGGGACAGATATACTCAACAGAACAAGTGAACATGTTGCTAGCACGTTCTCCTAAAGTCTCTAGATGTGTACGACTGCAGGAGAATTACTACAAATTGATGACTAGATGGCACTATACCCCTGATAAATTACACAAAATGTACACTACTACATCCCCAGTGTGTTGGCGGTGTAATTCGGAAATGGGCACCTACCTACATATATGGTGGTCCTGCTCCATTATCTCTACTTTTTGGAAATCCCCACTCAACCCTCTCCATCTGTCTGCCTCTTGAGTATGACACCGTCTACGCTCACTCCCACTAGCTCGGTACAGCTACAACACCATCTCCTAGCAGCAGCGAGATTATTAATAGGAGCAAAATGGAAATCCATAGACGCGCCCACAGTAGCGCAATGGTTTTTAAAATGCGACCAAATCTATAGGTTAGAGCAAATTGCTCACTGGGATTACAAAGTATCCTCGAAATTTGAATCCATATGGGGGCCCTGGAAAAAATTCAGGGATTTGGGAATCTGATGCCATTGTATTGAGGGAGCAAGATATAGGCAACCGCCTTTTGACAGTAGTCTTTTTGACTGTGTGGGTTTTCGGGCCTGCGTGTCCCCCCCCCTTAAGTTCGTTTTTGGAACTTGATGCATGCTGACGTCAGGAATCAGATGTCTAATACACTTTTATGTTATTGTACTACGCAATATGTTCACCTTTATACCCAGTCATTGGTGTTCTGTAGATCACGACATTATATTGTTTTAGATGATAGGTTCGTCGGTTCGCCGGACTGTGATTTCTCGGAGCTTATGTTATATATAATGCTGGCATAGTTCTGTATTAGTTCTGTATTAGTTCTGTATATTTGTATTATGTTTTATTTGCCAATAAAAATATTTCACAAATAAAAGTAACACTGACAACCCCACAAAAAAAAAAAAAAAAAAAAAAAAAAAAACCTGTACAATGTTACCGTTCCTGCATTGTGGAGAAAATTCGCTTTTAGTGCAGTGAGGGCGGAGTCACACCCTTCAGTGCACTATAGTACAGCTACATTCCCTTCCCAGAATCTCTCATTGTGATTTGCATTGCAGAATCACCATAATCTTCTGTGGTTTAGGAGCACTTTTTTAGCTAGCACTTCATGGAACAGTACAAGTAAAGGGTTGTGTCACAAAAAATATTGTTCATTTTTCAAACCAGCACCTGCCTCATAAAACTTTTGTAATTGTATGTAATAAAAATATAGTCACTGAGCTATTTAATAAAATGTATCTTTATAGCAAATTCTGCTGTTTGTACTTTTCCTTATTTCGTGTCCATCTCACTGAGGTGGTCGCACATGCTCAGTTTAAATCTTCAACTGCTACCAGCCATATCTTCTGTTAGAAGCTGTGACAATTATTGAGAAATAACTAAAAGGATGCACACCCCTGAGCTGCCAGCCATTTCTCAAAGAATATGGAAAATAAAGATTTCCGTTCCAAAAAGACATTAACCCCTTCCCATACATAGGACATAGGAACTAATGTGCGGCAGCTTCAGTTCATTCCAGAAGACTGAAGCTAATGCACAATGCCTCTGGCTCACCAGATCTCCACCGGGAGGAGCCAGGGCACACTAGGAAGTGCATGCTTCAGGGTTTTAACACCAACAGATGCCGTGGTCATCTACAGCAATGGCTGAGATTTTAAACATGGTGTCTACTACACACCATAGCCGCCTGTTTCATACAGCAGACACCTGCGGCTTAAGAAAACGGCTGGCAGTAATGCCAATCACAGACTTTTAAATCTTCAGATACCGTGGTGAAGTGTGACTGTGGAATCTGATGGTGTTAAAACTCTGAAACATGCTCTTCCGAGTGTGCTCTGACTCCCACTGGCAGAGATCGAGAGAGCCAGAGGCATTGTGCAACAGCTTGAGTCGTCCAGAATGAACTGATGCGGCCACACATTAGTTCCTATGTCCTATGTAATGTTCCTATGTCTGTTAATGTCTTTTCTAAATGGAAATCTTTATTTTCCAAATTCTTTTCCATTCCTCCTATAACACCTTGAAAATATCTCCCAGTCATGGCTTTTCAGCACAGAGTTTTCTGCAAAGTTATTTTTGCAGTATAGATCCCTGTGTCTTCGGATGACCAAGCAAGAGACTTGCTGCCCTGAGGCCAAGTTGAGTTACTGTCAAGAATTTAGTTGAGCGGTCCTTTAAAGAGGTGATACACTTTTCAAAATTGCTTGGATTACAGTGTTGATCACCAGGAACCTTTGCTCCTGTTTTGCATCATGATGGTTACTGTTACAGGCAGTAGGTGTAGAAACAATGGGCAGAGACATGGCTAAAGAGGTTTAATACCGCTAAATTAAGGTTTGCGCAGTTGGGAAAATACATGTGCAGGTCTGCCTGTGACTGGCACATTTCATTCCCCATGGGGTCCAGGAATCTGCTTGTCTGCCTGTTTGGGCAGCTTTGCCTATGAGTGCCATGCATCTGTTCCACATGGAGTCCAGGCATCTGCCTGTGTTCTGGTTCCTGTTGTCTTGTCTGAACTGTGTCCTGTGTGGTGTTTGGGTTCCAGTTCATGTGCCTGAGTTCCAGTCCATTGGTTGTATGGACTGTTGGTGCTTGCACCGTTAGTCTCTGCAGGTGATTGGCCAAGTGCATCGGGACCATCCTGGAGGTGAAACCAGTGAGCCCTCGGGCTAAGTTCATCCCCACAATCAGGGGCTCTGTGAAAAATGGAGCTCACTGAGTTTTTGCCCTCTGGGATTGGCCCCAAGTCAAACAGGTGCACTTGGTCCAGTGATATTACCTGCCATTGGTCCCTTACCTACTGGTCCAACTCACTGTCATGTCCTGATTCTGTTTATAAAGTCTTGATTGACAGATAACAGCTTTCAAATGTCTTTCCAAACCTTAGAGGAAACTGGAACCCTTCGATCAAACACAATGTATAACTCGATTGCAAGCAGCTACCAGTCACCACGTCACCACGCCGGCCAATGTGATGACATCATCATGGGCCGCATAAGAATTTGCGCTAGATCTTCAATCAAGATGACGGTGGCCGGCTCGTCACGATCAAATATGATTTTTTAAAATTTTACACAGTTTTTTTTTATTGTTAGATGCTGAAATCATCTATGAACATGGCATCTGAGGGATACTATGACGCTACTTACGAAGAAATGCACTTCTCGATTAAGTGATTCGTTACAAAGCAAATTTTTTTGTAAAATTTGGCGAAGCAGCCACATCAAATTTTTGAATACTTTGCTCATCACTAATGCTCATAAACAATTCATATTCTGCTTTGTGCATGAGACCAACAGCTTGAAGATGATTCAAAAATGTTTGTATAGAATTAACAAATATTCTCATAAGACGAATCTTCGTAAATCATCATATCAGGACCCAAGGGACTTGATTCAGTGATATAATCATAAACATCTCTTCTCCTCCTGGGTAATTATAAATCTCTGACCATCGCCTGGGATTGTCCCAGCACAGTATAACTCTACTACACAGCTCCCGCTCACTTCCAATAAAGATTTTTTTCACAATGACAAGCCTGGGGTTACTGTACTGGTAAGTCCATCAGGGATTGATAGTTTATTGTAAATGAAATCTGCAGCAAAAAAATATACAAATTACACTGACATTTACAGTATATGTAAAACATAATACAATTTCTCCTGCATAAAACAAGGCAAAGACAGGCATATCAATGAAAATTTATGACTGATATTAACACTTAATGGCAATAATGATAGGAAAACTATTTTACTGGAAAAATATATATTTCGAACACTGATGGAGTTCATTTCTATTTTACTGTTTATCTATTTAATTTTTATTCTCTATTCTACCTGTGACAGAAAAAATTATGACCTTAAATCCTCCAAAATAAATAGAGAAATAGAGGTAAAATCCATGTGCAGGTTGGAGATGAGCGAAGTTTTCAAAAATTTGATTCGGACATGTGATTTTTTTTTTTTTTTTAAGTTTGCTTCATTCTGAATTAATTTGTCATGAAGCCAGGCTATATCCTGGCTTGCAGGGAGAGTGTATCTCGGTCTACATCACTGTGCATTGCAGAAGCGTGCATAGCTAGTCCTTTCTGGCAGTGAAACAATTACTGTGCATCAGTATGACATGCTGATCTCAAACAGGAGGAGCACTAAACCAAAGAAAAAACACGACCACTGGATGACACTGGCAACTCTGGTTTGATGCTGTGGATGCTGCTACCTCCCCCTCTCTTCTTCTGCTGCTACTTGTGCCGGCTCCAACAACAGTTTTGCCACAGCCTGTTCCTTTGGAGGGTCCTGGATATATTGTACTGCAACATTAACTGTATACAGTATGTAAAATAAATGATTCAATGTCACCCCAATGTGGACACCCCAAAAACAATAGAACAAGACAGGTTATTCACCCCAATTTGAGAATCAAAGTGTGATAGAATTGTTTATCTACTAAAAAAGGTGGACACCCCAAAACAGTAGAAATTTGTGGAAATTTGCCTATTTCCCCTATACAAAGTTATAAACTTCTTACTTTATTTCACTTGAAAGGATTAACTTGCACAGTTTACTGTGTAACTGCATTTCCACTGAGAGACTTTTGGGACTTTGAATGAGAAGCTAATAATTTTCCACAGCTACCATGGGGTTTAAAGAAGAGAATGCTTTCAAGGGAAAAATGCAGACTTGTTTACTATCAAAACCATACAGACTGACTTTTTAAATGTTTGGGTTAGCTATGCTGTTATGTCTGAAAACTTGTTTTTTCTGGAAAAACTGACCTATCATTGTATTTGAGTATCATTGAAGCTCTTATGTAAGTCAATGACAAACAGGAGTGGTAACTAATTGTTTGTGCTAAGTTTCTCCACTCCACTCCTCCCACTGGAAGGTTCCAGTCTAGCTAGAAATTGTATATAAGGAGAGCAGTAAAAGCCCCCTAGTGTTCTGCAGTTAAGGACCAGTGCTTGGAGGGGAAAACTCTACCAGTCTGTATCAATGATCAGAAGAAGACGATGAGATGGGGACACTAAGCCACAGACCATGGGTCACTAGCCCTTTGACCACGGAGCCACTTGGACTACTGAGCTACAGATGGTGGGCCTCCAACTTTGGCCAGGGTATCAGACTTCTGAAATAGAGAGGGACAGCTGTCTCAGGCCTTTCCTCAGCATCAAACCCTTTTTCCAACAGGAAGGAGAAATGAGCCCTACCTATGCCGGTATTGTTTTGCACCTGAATCCCTCCAGTAAAGAAGCACACTGGTTACTGTAGACCCTGACTCTCTGGACTTATTTCCCATTGAGGATCACCACGCCTTACCATCCCTCCTGGAGAGCAGCAACATGTGGTGACCCCTCAACGGTATCTGGGGGACCCAACATAGCATCGGGGCCATCCCAAACCCGGTCACTGCAATTGGACATGATTTGTAAAGACACAGCCCAGTCTCTATAAGGTCTCACTCTGCATATCAGAGCAAAAACCAAGCCATGAGGAGGAAAGAACAACTAACAGAGCTCAAAAACAGGATTGTGTGGAGGCACAGATCTGAAGAAGGGGACAAAAAAATTCTGCTGCACTGAAATTGCACAGCATTTTAAAATAAATATGAATTGTAATACCATCGTTAGAAGATGGTCTTGATATTATACCATTTGTGCTAATCTACAGGAATAAAACTACTTCTCTCCTAAAAAAAGTACTCAAACAAAATGCGCACACTCTCAGAGAAATCAGCTTACCATAAACACATTAACATGTAAAGACAGAACCTTAATAGAAATGGGACTTGAGCTGGGTCGGTAAATAGTAAGCCTACAAGGAATGCTATTAATTGTCTGGATCACTAGGAATAACCATCAGGTTTAGAGAGATGGAGGTTGATCATCTAGATTAGGTTTAATCTAGTTACATTTCCTCTTTCTCTACTTTTATTGACATTGAATATAAGATGTGACGACATTTATGATACAATATGTTTTTGTTTCTTATAGAACACTAAGGAAATTACTAATGAAGAATGAGACATCCATTGAATATTTTTACATTTTACCATTTTCTGGAGAGACAAGGAATAAACCGCTCATCACCACTTTATTCTTCTTGATATATCTGGTCGGAGTCCTTATCAATTCCTCCATTATCACAGTCATATGTCTGGAAGTTCAGTTACATGAACCAATGTATCTCTTTATCTGTAATTTGTCCATTGTAGACATAGTTTATACATCGGTCACAGTTCCTAAATTACTTCACATGTTATTGTCCGGAAATCACTTTGTCTCCTTCTCACAATGTTATACTCAGTTCTACTTTTATTTAGCAGCGGCGACTGCAGAAGGAATCCTTCTCTTCATTATGGCTTATGACCGATATGTCGCTATCTGCCTCCCCTTACATTATCATCGGATCCTGAGTCGGAGAAATTGCATCATGATAACTATTGGGATTTGGACAGTTGTCTTTTTAAACTCTTTACTGCTTGTATTATCAGCGTTATACATGTCCTCCTGTCACTCCAACCTCATCCACCAGTTCTTCTGTGATATTAAGTCTCTAACAAAGACTACTTGCACAAGCTCACAAATGTTTTTTATAATGTCAGACATAGAAATGTTTATATTAGCATTCATTCCATTGATGTGCACTTTTATTTCTTATGTTAACATTTTCTCTGTCATCTTCAAGATGAAGTCAAAAGAAAGCCAAAAAAAAGCCTTCTCCACCTGCTCGTCCCACATCACCGTTGTCTCTCTGTACTATGGTACAAGTTTTATCGAGTATATGATACCACCTTATTCTGATGTTCTAGATGTTGTCTTCAATATCATATATACAACTATCGTCCCCATTATAAATCCTATCATATACAGTCTACAGAATTCAAATGTACAATCTGCATTCCTGGGGTTAGTGAGGGAAAAGTGTTTTTCTATAAAAACAGAAATAAACTGGACGTAAAGTAGAACTCAAATCTGCAAAACATGTCTTTGTAAAAGTATTACACGTTCCAAAATGCTTAGTAACTGGGTCAGTATATAGGGAAAAGTAAAATGTTTAAGCCAACATGGCCATGGATAGATGATAAATAGAGATGAGCGAGCACTAAAATGCTCGGGTGCTCGTTATTCGAGTCAAACTTTTCCCGATGCTCGAGTGCTCGTTTCGAATAACGAACCCCATTGAAGTCAATGGGAGACTCGAGCATTTTTGCGGGGGACCAAGGCTCTGCCTAGGGAAGGCTGGGTGAAAACCTGTAAACCTCAGAAAATGATGGAAACACCACGGAAATGGACAGGAAACAGCAGGGGCAGCATGCATGGATGCCTCTGAGGATGCCTAATCCCACCATTACTCCAAATCCTCAGGCAACAGCCTGGTGGTTACCCTCATGGCAATTGTGCTCACCCAGACCAAGAACGGCGAGGCAAATACCCATCACATGTTAGGGAAGCACCCAACTAGGTGCAACGAAGGTCCATCACCGCCTGCAGATGACACCGCTGCTCATGCTGGCACTGCAGCTAAAATCAAGTTTAGTATCTGTTCTTATCAGTTGCTGTGCCTGCTGGTGGTATAGTGGTGAGCATAGCTGCTTCCCAAGCATTTGATCTGGGTTCGATTCCCGTCTATTGCACCTATACTATTGGAGGTAGTATTGCACCTATACTATATAGGAGGCAATTCAGAATCAGTACAATATCTAATACATCCCCCTACCCGGGAAAATTGTTTGGAGAGAGGGCATGTAGGTGGGGGGGAAGGAGGTTTCGCTGGAAGAGCCAGAGGAGTGCCCCCTGGGCTAGCGTGTGTGGTGGTGACAACAGCCGGATGGATTTGGGAAAACTGTTGCTTTAACCCGTATGGTATCAATTCTTCTCAGTTTAATACCGTATACGTCCCCTATATTTAATGGATTTTTCGAACACGGAAAACGGAAAAAGAGCTTGCTCTGGCCAGGGGAGTGTCTTTCCCACTGCAGCTAAGAGGACGTGTCCATGCTCTGCCTATCACATGTCAGGAGGCAGATAAAAGAAGAACAAAAACAAACATGAGTACAACTTCGGATACGTCCCCTATCCGGCTAAATTGTTTGTATAGTGGGCCTGTAGGTGGGGGGGGCAGGCTGGGGCAAGGAGGTTTCGCTGGAAGAGCCAGAGGAGTGCCCCCTGGGCTAGCGTGTGTGGTGGTGACAACAGCCGGGTGTAGTTAGAATGACGACGCAGGACCCCAACTTAAAAATTTAGCATCAACTGGTACAGTCGTAAATTATGAGCTTGATCAAGTGTGGTATGTGTTCTGTGTATACTACTCAGTTTAATACCGTATATGGCAGCTATCCGGAAAAATAGTTTGTAGAGAGAGAGAGAGAGAAAGATAAGACAAAGAAGTAAATTGTTTGGAGAGAAGGCCTGTAGGTGGGGTGGCAGGATGGGGGGAAGGAGGTTTCGCTGGAAGAGCCAGAGGAGTGCCCCCTGGGCTAGCGTGTGTGGGGGTGACAACAGCCGGGTGTACTTAGAATGACGACGCAGGACCCCAACTTAACAATTTAGCATCAACCGGTACAATTGTCAATTATGAGCTACATCAAGTGTGGCATGACTTTTAAATGGATATTGCATGTGGTCACGTACTCCCTGGAACCCCATAGTCACCCCTTCCCTGATGTGCTAGCCCAGAACATTCTCTGCCCCAATTCGCAAGACCTTTTGCTGTTTCCGTGTGCTGACAGTGGGGATTTACCAGTGTTGTCTGAGGAGGTGGTGGACAATGGTGAGACACAGGTGTCGGGGGGTGAGGTAGTTGTATGGGAAGCAAGTTACAGTGGGGACTCCTCGGGGGGGAATTTCTCAGGATGGGACAGATTCAACTTGGGTGGATCAGGCACAGGAACAGATGAATTTTTTGGGGGGTTTATTTAACTTTTATTTAGCAAAAATAACCACAGAGATATTTATTCGTTATCTTCTCTGCGCAGTCTGGCTTAGGGGTTCGTCACTTTGATGGCGAGCTGTGCCGCTCTCTCCACAATGGTCTGTAGGTTCTTAGATGGAGACTTTGTCGGCGATTTCAGTACAGAAGGACTTGTTGCTCATCAACAGAACCACGACCTCCTTGACATTGTGGACAAGGAATTTGCGGGTGGACCAGGAATTTGCGGAACCCTGTGGGCAGCATGTGTTTGGTCTTCTACTTGCTACCGTATCCAATGTTGGGCAATATAGATTCGCAAGTAATATTATTTTTCACACCTATCCCAAAAATAAATATGTATGCAGTTTGCGCAAATAAAACTGGAAACTGGAATTGGAGAGAGGGCCTGTAGGTGGACCTCTGGAAAAATTGTTAGGACAGAGGGCCTGTAGGTGGACCTCCGGAAAAATTGTTTGGAGAGAGGGCCTGCAGGTGGAACTCCGGAAAAATTGTTTGGAGAGAGGGCCTGTAGGTGGACCTCCGGAAAAATTGTTTGGACAGAGGGCCTGTAGGTGTACCTCCAGAAAAATTGTTTGGACAGAGGGCCTGTAGGTGGACCTCCGGAAAAATTGTTTGGACAGAGGGCCTGTAGGTGGACCTCTGGAAAAATTGTTTGGAGAGAGGGCCTGTAGGTGGACCTCTGGAAAAATTTTTGATTAAAGGGCCTGAAGGGGGCCCTCCTGAAAAATTGTGCTAAAAGAGTGCCAGTTGGACCCCTAAAAAATGGCGTTTTTTGGGTAAGCGTTAGGCAAAGACGATATGTAGGAGGAGGAGGAGTAGGAGGAGGAGTAGAGAAGAGGAATCGGATACATAAGTTATTTAAATCTTTAGCTGCTTTCCCCCGGAGGAGATTTGAATTCCGGTGAAATCCAGGCTTTGTTCATTTTAATAAGCGTCAGCCTGTCAGCGCTGTCAGTTGACAGGCGTGTACGCTTATCGGTGATGACGCCACCAGCGGCACTGAATACCCGCTCTGACAGCACGCTAGCAGCAGGGCAGGCCAGCACCTCCAAGGCGTACAGCGCCAGTTCAGGCCACGTGTCCAGCTTTGAAACCCAGTAGTTGTATGGAGCAGAGTGATCGATACGGACGTTGGTATGGTCAGCTAGGTACTCCCTCACCATCTTTCTGTACAGCTCCCCCCTACTCTGCCTAGACTGGGGACAGGTAACAGTGTCTTGCTGGGGTGACATAAAAGTGGCAAAGGCCTTGGAGAGCGTTCCCCTGCCAGTGCTGGTCAAGCTGCCTGCTCGCCTCCTCTCCCCCGCTACTTGGCTCACAGAACTATGCCCTCTGCCGCTAGCGGCGTCAGATGGGAAGGATTGTTTCAGCTTGTGCACCAGGGCCTGTTGATATCTATTCACTCTCATACTCCTTTCCTCTGCAGGGATGAGAGTGGAAAGGTTCTGCTTGTACCGTGGGTCCAGGAGAGTGAACACCCAGTAATCGGTGTTTGAAAAAATTCTTCTAACGCGAGGGTCACGGGATAGGCAGCCTAACATGAAGTCTGCCATGTGCGCCAGAGTCCCAACACGTAAGAATTCCCACTCCTCACTGGCCTGACTCTCCATTTCCTCCTCCTCCTCCTCCTCCTCCAAGTCCTCCTCTTCAGCCCATACACGCTCAAGAGTTAAGGACTGAGCACTGGTACCCTCTACTGTCTCACCGACATTCTCCTCCTCTTCCTCCTCATCCTCATCCCCCTCCTCCAATACGTGCTGAGAAACAGAACGGAAGGTGCTCTGGCTATCAAGCGACGTATCTTCCTCCACTGTCTCTTGTGACAAGCGCAAAGCATCCGACTTGATGCTGAGCAGTAAGTTTTTCAACAGGCAAAGCAGCGGGATGGTGAGGCTGATAATGGCGGCATCGCCGCTGACCATCAGTGTTGACTCCTCAAAGTTGCTCAACACCTGGCAGATATCAGACATCCACGTCCACTCCTCATTGTAGACTTGAAGAATCTGAGAGACCTGACTACCAGTTCTGGTGGAAGATGACATCTGGCAGTCTACAATCGCTCTGCGCTGCTGGTAAACTCTGGATAACCCACGCCCTCGTCCTCGACCCTTAGTCCTGGGGTTCAACATTGTTTGTATATAAGTGTATGATATAAAAAAAAAATTAAACGAGCCTGGTGTACTGAAACCCACAAACTTGTTCAGTCTGGTAGAATTAAGTGACGTACAGAAAGTGTCACCTGGACAGTATATATGGATTGGAGTGAGTCAGTGCTGAACTGTGACACACAGAATGGTTCCACAGTGCTGTGTGCAATGGATTTGTATCACTGAGCTAAAACAACTGAAATCATAATTTTTTTTTTTATATTTTGTTTTTTTGGGAACGTGACATGCAGGAAATATGGTAGAACTGACTGACACCCTGTTAACGGTGGCTATTTAGTCTGTGACCCAGACAAATGTCACACAGAGAATTTTCTTGATTAAGCGGTAGATGATATTGGTAGCAAATCATTTGGTTGTATTGTGTGACGTACAGAAAGTGTCACCTGGACAGTATACGGATGGGAGCGAATGTGTTGAACTGTGACACACAGAAAGGTTACACGCAGCTGAGTAAAATGGATTTGTATCACTGAGCTAAAACAACTGAAATAATAATTTTTTTTTTTATATTTTGTTTTTTTGGGAACGTGACGTGCAGGAAATATGGTAGAACTGACTGACACCCTGTTAACGGTGGCTATTTAGTCTGTGACCCAGAGAAATGTCACACAGAGAATTTTCTGGATCAAGCTGTAGATGATATTGGTAGCAAATGACTTGGTTGTATTCTGTGACGTACAGAAAGTGTCACCTGGACAGTATATACGGATGGGAGCGAATGTGTTGAACTGTGACACACAGAAAGGTTACACAAAGCTGAGTAAAATGGATTTGTATCACTGAGCTAAAACAACTGAACTAATAATTTTTTTTTTTTATATTTTGTTTTTTTGGGAACATGACGTGCAGGAAATATGGTAGAACTGACTGACACCCTGTTAACAGTGGCTATTTACTCTGCGACCCAGACAAATGTCGCACAGAGAATTTTCTGGATCAAGCGGTAGATGATATTGGTAGCAAATGACTTGGTTGTATTGTGTGACGTACAGAAAGTGTCACCTGGACAGTATATATGGATTGGAGTGAGTCAGTGCTGAACTGAGACACACAGAATGGTTCCACACTGCTGTGTGCAATGGATTTGTATCACTGAGATAGAACAAAAAAAAAAAACAGGGTTAGATATGGCGATAGGTGCACTACTAGTGCCAGCCAGCCAAGTGACAAAAAAAAAAAAATAAAATGTCTTCTAGCCCTTAGAAGGGCTGTTGGGTTTTTTGTGGGTGATCCCTGCCTAACTGAGAACTAAATTCAGGCCCTAACGCTGTCCCTGAAAGGCAGCAGCTCTATCCCTAACGACATCCAGACGGCATCTGAGACGAGCACCGCGGCCAGTCGGTAGTATATTCCAGGGTCACCTGATCAGGCCAGCCAACCCCTGCTATCGACATGTAAGGGCCCCACGTGATGCTGGGTGGTACGCAGAGTCTCCTGGCTTGTGATTGGCTGTGTTTTTAGGCGCCAAAAAAGCACGATGCGGAAGTTGCCATTTCCTCGAGCATGGCGAGATACTCGTCCGAGCATCGAGCAGTTACGAGTACCCTAATACTCGAACGAGCACCAAGCTCGGACGAGCATGTTCGCTCATCTCTAATGATAAATGTTCTTAGTGATGAAACCCCTTGAATTATTTTTTACTACCAAAGCGTTGGTGTGGCCTCATCTGGAATATGCAGTTCAGTTCTGGGGACCAGTCCATAGAAAGGATGCCCTGGAGGTAGAGAAAGTGCAAAGGAGAGTGACTAAACTGATAAGGGGCCTGGAGGGTCTTAGTTATGAAGAAAGCTTACAAGAATTACATTTATTTAGTCTTGAGAAGAGACGTCTAAGGGGGAACATGATTAACCTATACAAATATATAAATGGGCCATACAAAGAATATAGTGAAAAACTGTTCCATGTAAAATACCCTCAAAAGACAAGGGGGCACTGCCTCCAACTGGAGAAGAAAAAGTTTAGTCTCCAGAAGTGTCAAAACTTCTTTACTGTAAGAACTGTGAATCTGTGGAATAGACTTCCTCAGGACGAGGTCACAGCAGGAAGAGGGGATGGGTTTATAGAGGGTTTAGGTGAATTCTTATAAGTAAATGACATTAATGCTCATGAAAATGTGTAGAAATCTGAGTCTCACTTCCTTCCGGGATTCACGTCCCCACCAAAACCCTGGTTGAACTTGATGGACTTATGTCTTTTCTCCACCGTATTAACTATGTAACTATGTACACTCTACTGAATATTTTTCATTATCTCAACAACTTTCGTACTTCTGACATAAGCAAATAAATCCTGAATTATAAAAAAGTAAATAAATGATATCATACATCGAAATCCTTCTTTTTGTTAACCTTGCAACAATCATGTGCCGTGATGTTAATAATAATCTTTATTTATATAGAGCCAACATATTCCACAGCTAAGTGCTCATGTACAAACAGAATCATACATTACATAGCAACAGACAAGTCAACAGTATAAACAAGAAGAGTGAGGACCAGCTCACATGTATGGAACAGGTTTAAAGCTCCTCCTTATGCAATATAGCAGGAGCAGGTTAGGTTCCCATTGGACTCCCCAAGAAGAGGAGGGTGAGAACAACAGGTGTGATGGGCACTAGCAGTCTTCCTATAGCTAGTGCCTTCATCAAGTATTCATTTTCTATGCCTAAAACACGGCACACCCTTTCCCGCCTTGCCCCTCTTTTTAGACCTGTATGCGTGTTTGCTTAACTAATGACAGGCAAATTCTTACCATCATGCAATTTGATGATTTCTGGATAGCTATGCTTTAGAACCTCACTGTTAAAACCAACATAAGAGAATGTTTTCCCATTGCCAAAAGTGAGGCCAACTTGCTTTATCACCAGGATACACTGTGTGCGCAGCGTGCCAAAGCTTTTGATACAGTAAACACCTACTGCCTGCATGTCCGACCATGAGGCCCCTCTCTTCCCCCCCTCTACTGTTGGCAGGACTAGTGCTGCCATTATTACCCCTACTAATTAAACAAATGGTGAGGACAAATATTTCCAGACTTGTTCAACTTCAGAACGAGCCACTGTATCTTCTGACAATAAACACATGTTTCCTATGGCATTATCGTGCGTTTGTATAAACAGAGACAGTGATCTGCCCCATTAACCCTTTCAGTACCGAGCCACTTTTCACCTCAAATCCCAGGCCGTCTTTTTTTGCAAATCTGACATGTGTCACTTTATGTAGTAATAACTTTAGAATGCTTTTACTTATCCAGGCTATTCTGAGATTGTTTTCTCGTGACACATTGTACTTCTTGACAGTCATAAATTTGAGTCAATAATTTTCACCCTTATTTATAAAAAAATCCCAAATTTACCAAACATTTTGAAAAATTAGCAAATTTCCAAATGTCAATTTGTCTACTTTTAGAATACATAGTAATACCTCTAAAAATAGTTATTACTTAACATTCGCCATACGTCTACTTTATGTTGGCATCATTTTGTAAATGTCATTTTATTTTTTTAGGACGTTATAAAGCTTAGAAGTTTAGAAGCAATTTTTCAAATTTTCAACAAAATTTCTCAGACCATATTTTTGAGCACCAATTCAGTTATAAAGTGATTTTGAGGGGCTTATCTAATGGAAACCCCCATAAATGACCCCATTTTAGAAACTACACCCCTCAAGTTATGAAAAACTGATGTTACAAACTTTATTAACCCTTGAGGTGTTCCACAAGAATTAAAGGAAAATGGAGGTGAAATTTCAAAATTTAACTTTTTTGGTAGATTACTCATGTTAATAATTTTTTTCTTGCAACACAGCAAGGGTTAACAGCAAACTAAACCTCAATATACAGTACATTGCTCTGATTCTGCAGTTTACAGAAATACCCCATATGTGTTGATAAACGTCTCTATGGGTTTGTGGCAGTGGTCAGAAGGAAAGGAGCGCCATACGGATTTTGGGGGCAGATTTTGCGAGAATATTTTTTAGGCACCATTTTGTAATTGAGAGACCCTGACGTACCCCTACAGTGGAAACCCTCAAAGAGTGACCACATTTTGGAAACTACACCCTTCAACGAATATATTAAGGGGGTACTGGCCACTTTGACCCCCTAAGCGTTTTACGGAATTTGGAAACACTTGGCTGTGACACTTAGCCCCAAATTTTTCATTTTCACAAGGGGTAACAGGAGAAAAGCACCCCATAATTTGTTACCCATTTTCTCCTGAATACGGCAACACCCCATATGTGGTGGTAAACTGCTGTTGGGGCACATGGCAGGACTCAGAACAGAAGGAGAGCCATATGTATTTTACAGCACAGATTTTGATGGATTGGTTTGCGGGAGCCATTGATTTTTATTTTTTTGAGTTATTGTCTTATGTGGGGGTTCATTTTTTGCGGGACGAGATGACGGTTTGATTTGTACCATTTTGGGAAAAATACGCCTGTTTGATTGCCTGCTATTACACTTTACACCTTTACACCTAAGATAACAATAAAAGGATAATAAAAGGGCAGACTAGATGGACCAGGTGGTCTTTTTCTGCCGTCAATCTTCTATGTTTCTATGTTTCTACATTTTGTGAGGCAAGAGGTAAAAAAATGGTTGTTTTGGCATAGTTTTTATTTTTTATTTTTTGCAGCATTTGCCTGGGGTGCCATCTCATTTTACACATTAGATTTATTTTTGAACAGAATAAAACCTTTTTTTTTTGTTGCCATTTTCAGAGAGCCATATTTTTTTTATTCTTCGGGCGATTGTCTCAGGTAGGGTACCATTTTTGCAGGACAAAATGACAGTTGGATTGGTACCATTTTGGGATAAATATGCCTTTTTGATCGCCTGCTATTATACTTTTTGTAAGGGAAGGTGACTAAAAAATGTCTGTTTTGGCACGTTTTTTTTTTTTTTTTTTTTTTTTTTTTACTGCGTTCACCTGGCGGGATGGCAATACCTAATATGTTTATCTTTCTTTTTTTACTTTTTTTTTACTTTTTTTTTTTACTTTTTTTGGAAAATGGCGTTTTTTTTTACTTGAAACTTTTATTATTATTTTTTTAGGAAACTTTATTTTTTAACTTTTTTTCCACTTTAACTTTTGGGGGTCTGATCCCCTTTACAATGCATTACAATACTTTTGTATTGTAATGCATTGGCTGTAAGCGTATTACTCTGTGTAATACACTTACAGCCTGCTTCCTGTGCGATCCAGGGGGCTGGATCGCATAGGCTCGCAGGGATAGCAGCCACGATGCCTAAGGAAGGCATCGGGCTGCTATCCAAGCCATCGGGTCCCCGTCACAGCAGCGCAGGTACCCGATGGCCCCCCTGCTCGCCATCCTGAAGCGCCGCACACCTCATGTACTGCGGTCAGCGCTGACCGCGGCACATGAAGGGTTAATGTGCCGGCATTGGTGTTTTCACCGATGCTGGCCATTCTGCAGGGGTCCGGCACCCGGGCACAGCCGGACCCCCACCGCTGATCTGCGCCCGCCCGATCAGAGCGCCGTACATGTACGGCACTGGGACACGCGTCCCGGTATTTTGCGCCGTACCTGTACGGCGCTGGGACCCCAAGGGTTAAAGCATTATTTTTGGATGCTTGATTGTAACAAGCCACAGTTTTTTTTCTAACAATACTGTGTGTGTTTAAAAATCATCTCAATAAGGGACAGATTTTGGAATTTTCTAATATGAAAATGTATAACACATTAAATGCACAGCGTATTTTAGTGCTCTGTTTATTTACACCGTCAAATATATTTCTACCCATAGCTATATGTGTCCCTCTGATATTTTCTATTGCTGATATTAGAGCTTAAAGGCGAAGGAGGACAGAAAGGGCAAAAAAAGGTAAACAATTTTTAAAAAAAGAGATAATGAAAAGATAAAAACAATTTAAGTCCTAGGAGACTACAGAGTGGCATATACCAATCTTCAGACCACATTGTATCATATTGAATATGTGTAGAATTGATTTGGACACAAATAGAATTTTTTTTAAATATTCACCAAATTGGACACAAACCAATGCCAAGAAGTTCACCCATCTTAGCTACTGTTTTATGCAGAAGCATACACTGCTTTTTCTGTTATATTCTGAAGAAGAAGAATTGAGGTATGCTCCACAGGATGTGTGTAACAGGGAGCTGGCAACCCACTCCTTCTCTGCAGCACCGCCGGCATCCCTGTGAGAAGGCAGAGAGAGGAGCCGGCAACATGCGAGGCTGGCGTCCTCTTCTCCATGGTGACAGGGGGCGTAGAGGAGCTGGCGGAGCTCGTTCCCTTCAGTGCAGGCAGCGTTCTCGTTCCCTTTGACAACAATCAGGGCCAGTGGTTGAGCGCTGACCTAGATCAGTCAACGCTCAGTAACGAAATGGTGCAAGACATAGGTCATGTGACTCTGGCCACATCATATGACTCTTCAGTGTGCCCTATTTAAACAGACAGCCTGCTGGCCACAGGTTGCCTGTGATTGGTTTTTATTTTGAATTTGCCAAACTAGCTACCTTTTGGACTCTTTATACCTGGACTTGACCTCGGCTTGTGTACCTCGACCCTGACCTTGCTTGACCCTTTTGACTGACGCTACCTCTTGACTTTTCGAGTATTGGCTTCCCCTGGTTCCAGTTTGTGTCTCTAGTTTGGATTTGATCGCTATCTTGGTATTGGACCCTGACTTAGTAATGTTACACTCCTGTGTTGTTCTGTCATGTGTTTGTTATTTGTCTCCCATTGTTCCCTTCCCTTTAAGGCCCAGTACTTAGCTAAGTTAGGGATCGCCATCCAGTTGTGGAACTCTATTTAGGGTGGGTTGTGCAATCAGGCAGGGACAGCGGTGTGAGTGGACTCCCAGGGCACACTTGGTCCCCTATGTTACAATGTATTTCTACTCTAGGGAATGATGCTCATAGTGTCACAAAAGGGAGAAAGTGAGCCCTGAGAGTCCACCCACACCACTTTTCCTGCCTGATTGCACAACCCGCCCTAAGTAGTGGTCCACAACTGGATAGCGATCCCTAACTTAGCTTAAGTGCAGGGCCTTAAAGGGAAGGGAACAATGGGAGACAAATAACAAACAAAAGACAGAACACAAAAGCATAACTTTACCAAGCCGGAGTCCAAAACCAAGAAGGCAATGAAATCCAAATCAGAGACAAAAACCAGAACCAGGGAAAGCCAAAAGTCAAAAGCCAAGAGGTATCATCAGTCAAAAAAGGGTCAAGCAAGGCCAGAGTCAAGGTACACAAGCTGAGGTCAAAACCAGGTAACTTATGTCAAAACAAGAGCTAGTGTGGCAATATCCAAAAAAAAAAACAATCACAGGCAACCTCTGGCCAGCAGGCTGCCTGTTTAAATAGGGCAGACGGATGGGTCACGTGATGAGGCCAGCATCACATGACCCATGTTATGTGTAGCACAATCACTGAGCACCAACTCATTAATGTCGGCACTCAACCCCTGCCCCTGCTCGTTGCCTAGGGGACGGGGACACCGGCCATGCTGAAGAGAACATGTGCCGCCAGCTCCTCCCCGCCCCATGTCACCATGGAGATGAGGATGCTGATCACACACGCCGTCGGCTCCTCTCTCCAACTCCTCACAGGGATGCCGGCGACGCTGCAGAGAGGGAGCGTGCCACCGGCTCCCTGTTAGACTATTCGTATTCTGTCTTGTGCATTAAAACTACAGCTTGAAGTTGATTTACAAAATGATTTTTTTTACAGAATGTAAAATAAATTGTTAGAAGATGGATCTCAGCATTATCTATTATTTTTAGCATTAGGACCCAAGTGACATCAATTCTACAATGTGATCGTAAACATCTTTTCTCCTCCTTGGTAATTATGAATCTCCGATCATGGCCAGGGACTGTCCCAGCACATTATAAATCTCCTACACAGCCCTCCCTTGCCTCTAGTAAAGCTTTTCTCAATGACAAGCTGCGTGTTATTATACTTAAGACGGACAGACAATTTTATTAGAAATTCTACTTTAATGACTTATTATACTATATTGGTAAGATAATGTATTTCTTACTGAAACATTATTTCAGGATTCTGATTTATATTAAACCAAGTTTTTAGCAAATTGTCATCCAGAATATTATGCTGCAGTATATTGTGAAGAATTTCTTCTCAGCTTATGTGGTTTATTTCTTTTTTACTATGATTTTATGATATTATTTTTCTATTTCCTTTTCAAAATTATATTTTAACAATAATGCAAAAATGGAATCTACAGACAGCAGCCTCTCATATCCGCTGTAATGTCTCCCTAGGTTATTGTCTTAATTCTAAAAATGTCATCAAATTAAAAGCACGCCTGAAATTAACATTTAACACATGCAACTGATGGCTATAATGTTAGGAAAAATATTTTTTTTTTTTAAAAAAAAGTGTATTACATATATTTCCAATAGGAATTGAGCTTTAGTTTTTATTCTACTGTTTTCTACCTGTAACTGCAGAAATTATGAGCTGAAATCCATGTGACGCCACACTATGTTCTCTTTTTGTCATTTTTTTTCTAAAATATTGTGCATTTTTTACAAGATTTTTTAAGGCATAGTTTTCTGAAAATATGTCTGAACTGAGAGCTTACATAGACTTAAGAAAAATGTCAGGGAGCAAAAAACTCAAGAAAGCTTTGAAAGTTTTAATACAAAAAACAATGTTAAAAAAACAATGGTATATATTTCGGAGAACAGCACTCTTTAATATTATAAGGCAAGTTTCACGTATGCACCAGAGCCTGTCCATCAGACCTCATTGCCTATAAAAGGGTCCAGCTGACTTCTCAACAGTTCCCTGCAAATATGCCGAGAATCAGCTGGATAAAAACTGCTGCATTGCAGAGATTTTTGTCCAGCTGATTCTCTGCATTCTCTGCCAGAAAATCTGGCCACATGTGTGAAACTAGCCTAAATGTAGGCATTATAGGTGATGAACACCTCAACACTGGGCCAAGTCAGGAGTCAGCATAGAGGTTACAATGTGTAGCCCGTTCCTGTGAGGTCATAAATAGAAGTGTCCATGAGGACTTTCGGGAAGAAGCATGCAGATGAATAAAGAAAAAGGTGAGGGCTGCTTTTACCACAGCTACAGAGAGGACCAGCTGCACCCTGCACTGTAGTTAGCTAGCCAGTGAATGTGATTGGCACTTGTTGTGTGCACAACTTCAGGGTCCAATTGGTGCAAAGGAGCAACACCTGCAACAAAAGAAGAGCACTGAACAGAGGTAGTCAACTTGTACTATACTTCTGAGAGCTCACACCCACAAGTGTCGATGATGACGTGTGATAGGCCAGGTCAAGAGGAATGGACTTGCCAACATGCCACAATAATATATTAAGGGGTGTACTGAGCACTTTGACCCCATAAGTATTTTACAGAATTTGGAAACATTTTTCTATAAAAAGGAAACATTTAATTTCTTCCAATAAAATTTGTTAAAATGTTTTAGCTCCACGTTTTTCATTTTCATAAGGGGATAACAGGAGAAAAGCACCCCATAATTTATTACCCATTTTCTCCCAAATACGACAATACCCCATATGTGGTGGTAAACTGCTGTGGGGGCACATGGCAGGACTCAGAAAGGAAGGAGCGCCATATGGATTTTGTAGTGTAGATTTAGTTGGATTGGTTTATGGGTGTCATTGGTTTTTATTTTTTGAGTGATTGCCTTATGTGGGGGTTTATTTTTTGAGGGATGAGGTGAGTTCCCAGCACTGTACAGTTACGGCGCTGGTATCATATGAATTATAGTCATTGTAATGGAAAACAAAATTAATTAAATATGAATTGAAAAGAGTTAGGAGATCGTCTTTATGATATTGCAGTGTTTTTTTTTGTTTGTTTTATTTTTGTTCCAGTCTATAGGAATTACATTATTGCTTTTCTACAAAGACTATCCAGTCAAAATACAAAAATCAGCTTACCATAAACATATTTACGTGGAAGAAAAACGTTTGCACTATTATGTCGATGTAAGTACACATAGTATAGCTAATTTCTAAAGTACAGTTAGAATTTTAATATAAATGGGACTACAGCTGGATTGGTAACCAGTAAGCCTAGAAGGAATTCTACTCACTGACTAGATCATGAAGAATAACCACCAGTTTAATAGAGATGATCAGGTGCTCAACTAGATAAGGTTTAATATATTTACCTTCTCTCTTCTTCCATTTTTATTGACTTTTGATATAACGTGATACGTATTTATACAATGGTTTTTTTTTTTTAATACTAAGAAAATACTAATGAATAATGAGACGTCTGTTGAGTATTTTTACATTTTACCATTTTCTGGAAAGACAAGGAATAAACCGCTCATCACCACTTTCTTCTTCTTGATATATCTGGTCGGAGTCCTTATCAATACCTCCATTATCACAGTCATACGTCGGGAAGTTCGGTTACATGAACCATTGTATCTCTTTATCTCTAATTTGTCCATTGTAGACATATTATATACATCAGTCACGGTTCCTAAATTACTGCACATGTTATTGTCTGGAAATCACTTTGTCTCCTTCTCACAATGTTATACTCAGTTGTACTTTTACTCAGCTGTGGCATCTGCAGAAGACATTCTTCTCTTCATTATGGCTTATGACCGATATGTCGCTATCTGCCTCCCCTTACATTATCATCGGATCCTGAGTCGGAGAAATTGTATCCTTATAACTATTGAAATTTGGACAGTTGTCTTTTTAAACTCTTTACTGCTTGTATTATCAGCGTTATACATGTCCTCCTGTCACTCCAACCTCATCCACCAGTTCTTCTGTGATATTAAATCATTAACAAAGGCCACCTGTACATCTACAAAATTTTTTTTCATAATAGCATACATAGAAATATTGATATTTGCATTTATTCCGTTAATGTGCATTCTTATTTCTTACATCAACATTTTCTCCATCATCTTTAAGATGGAGTCAAAAGAAAGCAGAAAAAAAGCCTTCTCCACCTGCTCATCCCATGTCACTGTCATTTCTGTTTACTATGGGACAGGCTTAATAGGATACCTGATACCACCTTACTCTGATGCTCTAGATGTAGCCTTCAATACAATATATACAACTGTCGTTCCTATTATAAATCCTATCATATACAGTCTACAGAACTCCAATGTACAATCTGCATTATTGGGATTAGTTAGAAGAATGTGGCTTCTAAAAAACAGATAAAATCAGAAACAGAAGGTAAAACAGATATCTGCAGAATAATTTTTTGTACTACACATTTCTTAAGTGACTCTTTACTGGGTCAGTAGATATAGAAAAGTCCAAATGGTTATGCCAAAGTGGCCATTAAGTCCGGACAGCCATTTATGTAGGCAAAGGTTTAATGCTCCAATCTAGCAGGAGCAGGTCAGGCCTTTGACTGTTAGTAATAGCTGAGGACCATGAGGAGATGACAGAACTGCTTCTACCTGGGCATCTAAAGAGTCTGAGGAGGTAAGCAACACTGAAGGTTTGATAGCTCTAGCAATCTTCCATCATTTAGGCCCCATTCACATGACCGTGTGAATGGGGCCGTATTTATTCCGCAATATTGCGGAATAGATTCGGCCCCATTCACCTCTATGGAGCGGGGAGCCACCGCATGGAGCTAGCTTCGTGCCGCGGCTCCGATGAAGCATGTCCTATACTTGTCCGCATGCACGGACAAGTATAGGCATTTTGAAAGGGGCCGTCCGGCGTGTGTTCTGAGCATGTGGAACACACGCTGGGCGGCCCCCGTATTATTGCGGGTCCGCAATAATGCGGACCCGCAATAATACGGCCGTCTGAATGGGGCCTTTCTTCATGCTTTCTTCATGCAAACACTGATAAAATCAATCAAGCCTGGCATGAAAGACAGGTTTGTCCACAGGCAGAATGTCCAACATACTGGATATTTAGAGTCAAGGGGCTCTGGAAGCCACTGAAGTATATATATATATATATATATATATATATATATATATATATAGCTATGAGGAGAACAACTGGAGGAAAAACAACCTCCTCATCCATGGTGCCCTTTAATTAGTCACTGCAGCTGTCCAGGAGGCATGACAAATACTGATAGTGCCAGAGCATACTTCTAAAATAGTCCTGGAGAGGACTCACTGTAACTTGTAACCTTGGTCTAGAGCAACAGATCCCCCTAGGTTAGGGGTGCACAGCTCCCATCGTGCTGGACAAAAACATAGCTGATCATGCGATGAGCTGGATTAAGGTCCTGCTCCTGTTCTCTACCAGAACAGGTCAGGTCCCCAGCTGTAAGTAACAGAGGGGTATCTGAGGAGAAGACAGAAACTATTTATTACCGCTTCTGCCTTCTCCTCAGATAGGTGCATAGCACTCAATGAGCACCATATGTGGCAAACATGTATTTAAAAAAATAAGTAAACATATATACCTGTCCAGAATATCTACCTGTCCAGAAAATGCTAGCAGTGCTTGGCTTAATAGAGGCAGTGGCAGGTAGTCAGCAGGCAGTGGTTAGGGTAAAATGCCATACTCGCTAGTGCAGGAATTTTTTAGCAAGTCGCTTGAGGACATCAGCGTAGCCGTATGTAATATCTGTGGGCAGAAAGTGAAGCATGGCCAGGGTGTTATTGTTGGCACCATGGTCCTACATCAACACATGGAGCATTACCATTAAGTGGCCTGGGAAAACCGTTGAGCTAACGTTGTGGTACAGCCTGACGCATCTCATATTGGCCAGCAGCCCTTCATAAGCAGTCAAGGTTCCACCACCTCAGCAAAAGGGAACTGTGCTTCCCCATCCTCTACTGGTCTTAATGCTCCTTCTCCTTGACACGTATTTCATCAGCAATTGATCAACTGCAAAGAAACAACAGTATGAGTGCATTCATCCAACGGCACAGAAGCTGATTGGAATGTCCTCCTGGCCAAGTTGCTGGCACTACAGTCCCTCATGTGGTTGACTCTGTACATTTGGCATGTGCTGAGCCAAGTTGAAAAGTCCCAAGCCATCGGCAGAAGGTGGCCCAGTCCTTAAGCCTGTTTGTGTCTGGTACAGTTCATGACAGCAGTGACATATGGAGCTGTAACTATGGTCAAGGACAATACAATATCTGTCCTTTACGGCCTACTGGGTAAATTTGGTTCGTGCCCAGGGACACCAGCAACTTGGCCAGGTGATGGCAATGCCGCATTCTCATGTTGTGATTCCAGTGCCAATGTCCTCCTCTGCCTCTTCATCCTTCATATTATCCTCAGCGTCCACTATAGGCACAGTTTGGAGTAGTCCTCCAGCATACCACCTATGCAGAGCCTGAATGTGTCACTCACCTGGACAGCCTGGGTTAATGGAGTCACACAAGGGAGGAACTGCTCTGAGTCCTTCAACAAGAAATTGAATCTTGGCTATCTCCTTGCCAACTTAAGATGGGAACCATGGTCACCAATAACAAGAAGAACATTGTGTCGGCGCTGTTTAAAGGAGGGCTGCATGGCGCATGTCTTTAATCTGGATGTAACCAGGTTCCTGAAGTCCTCCACCCAACTGCAAAACGTCTTGAAAATGGCCAAGAAACTGTGCATGCACTTCAGTCACTCTTACCCTACAAAAAACGCCCTCCTTGATTGTGTTCCCCAACATCACCGCATATGTGACTTTACCACACATTGTAACTCCACCCCCAAATGTTGGACAGACTTTATGAACAGAGGAAAGCTGTGAACAATCTCTTGATGATGCAGGCAGACAGGAGTACTCCTCTGTGTAACTTCAACGTTAGCCAGGAGCAGCTCATGCGTGACACCTGCTGTTTGCTTAGTCTCCTTGAGGAGGCCATTTTATTTGTCAGTCACCAGGATTAGGGGGTGGATGATGTCATTACACTCCTTTATGTCCTGAAGCACATAATGATAAATCTGGCTGGCCAGTGACAGGAGACATGGCGCATACATCTCATAGCCACCTAAGCCATGTGGGGGCTGAACTGGTGGAGGAGGAGGACAATAATTCCCTGCAATTGCATACAGAAATAGGTTGTGTATCCCCCAAGTGATAAGAGAGAAGTAGAAGAAGCAGGAGGAGCATGAGGAGCTGGAGGGCAATGAAGAAGATCAGGCAGATGACCCTGACAGACCGTGGCAGTATGCAGTAGATGGATGCAGGAAGCCCCTCCGATTCCCTTTCACAAATGGCCAGATGCAAGCTACGATGCTTGCATAGTGACAGCCGCATTATTTCCATTCAGCAGAGGGATGATTACTGGCTATTCACAATATTAGACCCTCGCTACTGGGTGAAATGGGACCATTTTTCACCTTTTGAGAGGGAAGATAAACTCAACTACTATCAAGACATCATATGCGCCTATGTGCGCCATTGCCCATCCTCAGGAAAGTCTAATCGGGGGGACTCTCTGCGCTCACTCTCGACTGCCATGACTGCTGGAGGAAGGGTTGGGTTGGAAGGCAGGAACAGCACCAGCTCCATCAGCCACAACTTGAGTCTCAAGTCTCTGATGAGTACGTTTTTTCACCCACCTACTGAAGAAACCTCCCAGCAGCAGCAGGATATGGAGCAGAACCTGAACCAGCAGGTATACCCTGTCAAGTCAGATGCAAGATCCCCTGGACTACTGGGCAGCCAAGCTTGAATTGTGGTTGCAACTGGCCAAGTTTGCCCTGAACAAGCTTTCCTGCCAGGACTGTAGTGTGTCATCAGAGCTGGTGTTTAGTGCAGCAAGGGGCATAGTTACCCCAAAGAACTCGCCTTTTAACACAATGTTGAGAAATTAACCCTTATAGTGATGTATCAGGTGTGGATCAGCCAGGATTTCCACACTGGTGCCTGAAGCATCAGAATAGATCAGTGGTCAGCAACCTTTGGCACTCCAGCTGCTGTGAAACTATAACTCCCAGCATGAACACTTGCTTGACTGTTTTTTTAAACTCCCATGGAAGTGAAAGGAGATTTCTGGAAGTTGCTGTTCCAGAACAGCAGGAGTTCCAGAGGTTGATCATTCTGCTAGTAATGTTCTGACTACAGTGTGCTGCCATACCAGAACATTGTAAAATACTATATGGCCCGTTACTTCTAGCCACGAGCTTCAGCCACTCTTCTGATGCTACCACTTGCCTGATGCCACATACCTGCTGCAGAAAAAGAATATTAATGTACTAAAAATAGATGCAAACAATATATACTGTATAAACTAAGCCCTCATTCTGATATGATAAAATCTGAGACTCTTAGCCAATATATTTTGATCAAAACACGTCTGTGCCCACCTACCCAGCGTCACGGTGGTCTCAGGTCAGGCAGGTCCTACGCTAAACCTAACTATGCCGTTGGGCATCTATATCCAGGAGCGCGGACTCTGCACATAAATATATTGGCTAAGAGTCTAAGATTTTATCATATCATAATGAGGTCTTAGTTTATACAGTATATATTGTTTGCATCTATTTTTAGTGCATTAAAGGGGTTCTCCGAGTTATATATATTGATGGCCTATCCTCAGGATAGGTCATCAATATCAGATCGGCCGGGGTCCGACACCCGGCACCCCCACCGATCAGCTGTTTGTAGAGGAGGCGCGCGTCGTATCAGCGCTGCCTCCTCTTCATTGTTTACATGCTGGCCGACACGGGGGTAGTGGTGAGTAGGTGTAATTACACCTCACAGCCCCATTTATTTTAATGGGAAGGATCGCTTCCATAGACTTGTATGGGACCGATTCTTCCCATTGAAATGAATGGGGTGGTTAGGTGTAATTACACCTACTCACCACTACCCCCGTTGCGGCCAGGCACTGACGTTTCGTGTACAGAGCCTGGCCACTCCCTCAAGCAGGGAGAAGCCTGTACACGAAACGTCACCACAGGAGCCGGGTGGATGACGTCAGCGGTCACATGACCGGCATCGGCTGTGTGGAAACACGGCAGAATAAGTGAAGACCATACATTAGAAAAGTATTCGTCTGTGAGTTACAAGCCCCATTAGATAAAGTAAATATAACTCGGACAACCCCTTTAATATTCTATTTATGTGATTTATTTTTCTATTTATGTAGCCATTGACATCTGCAATTATTTATTACATCATGCAGGATGTTTTTTATGCTTTTTTCTGTGATTTTCACATACCTGCTGCCTCTGCTGCCATCTTCTCCTACTGTCACCATCTTGTGTTGCTACTGCCACTGCTGTTGCCATCCCCTTCTTCCTCTGTAATTGGGCCACTATGTTGACTGCTGTTGCCACCCTCACCATTCTGTGTCCCTGTTTGGCCATATTGGCATCATCCTTTTACCTTCTTATCTGTCTGAAGAACCAAAAAATGAAAAATACAAGTAGCCCTTTCTTTGGAGCATCTATAAGGTCTGTATCACAGGTCAGCATTTGCATTAGGATTTTATCATAATTTCTTTAAAACTAGAGATGCCGCTTCCTGACGAACCATTTTGATGAAGAAATGCATTGAAGCACTTCTAGTTAGGCTATAGGGTTCAGCAGAATAGGCCCGAGGTTCCTGAGGCTGGGGGTCACCCTTTTCAGGGCGAGTGCTCTGACGAACAGCCACATAGCATCCTTCACCTCCCAAGACCAGGGAAACAGGGATAGCAATGATAGGCTAGAAAACGGATTATACACTCGCCTATACCACATTCAGTGACTCCTAGCATCAAGACCTCCTGAAATTAGCTTGAATCAGAATCCAAGCCATCTTTCACTATTTTTTGTCTACTCTTCTCAGATTTTAATTATTTTTGAATAAAGGTTATATTTTATTTACCTTTGTTAAGGCTAGCTCAGCTCACATAATAAAAAATGTAATAAGAAGACCTGGAGTAGAATTTTTTTGTTAAGGTTTTCCTATTTGTTTGAAAAAAAATGTTGGCTGTCAGTGTCGGAGATAAATTGTCCAGAAAAAAGAAAAATTCTGGTGGGCAACTCTGCTCAGTGGTTAGCACTGGTGGCTTGCACTGCTGGGGTTGTGTCTTTGAAACCGACCAAGGACAACATCTGCTTGGAGTTTGTATGTTCTCCCCATGTTTGCGTGTCTCTAAAACGCTGCGGAATAAGTCGGCGCTATATAAATGAGGAAAATAAATATATATATATATATATATATATATATATATATGTTTAGTATCAATTCGTCTGTAATGAGTCAAACTTCAAAAGGATGAATTAAGGATCCCACATGCCACAGTTCTAGGATTTAGTCAATGGAAAAATTAAAAAGTTCAGAAGGCTCAGAATATGTTGACACAAGGGAAATGTTTAAAGGGGTTGTCCCACGAAAAACATTCTACGGTTTTAAAACCAGCATCTGGATCTGAATAATTTAATAATTACATGTAATTAAACATTTAGCATAGCTACTGAGTAATTCAATTAAATGTATCTGTATAGCGCCACCTGCTGTTTGCTCTTTTTCTTATTTCTTTGACCTGCTCACCGTTAATGCTGCACATGCTCAGTTTCATCCTTCACCTGACTCCTGAGCTGTGATAAGGAGAGCTGAGACACGCCCCTTAGCTGTGATAGGGAGAGCTGAGACACGCCCCCTTAGCTGTGATAGGGAGAGCTGAGACACGCCCCCTTAGCTGTGTTAGGGAGAGCTGAGACACGCCCTCTGAGCTGCAGCAGAAAAGACACTCCCCTTGAGCTGTCAGCTTGATATAAATCTAGCAGAGCAATTGGAGCAATGAATGCCAAGATCTCTGGATCCATGTGAGGTACAGGGCTGGTTCTAGCTTTGTTAGAAAGAGATTGTCATGTCCTATATGATGTCTGATTTTCCTTTATTACATTAGTCATGGGAGAACCCCTTTAAGTGTTTTTATTATGTATAAGTAGTAAAACATAACTATACATTACGATGGAAAATTAAAAAGTTATGTCTCTTAGAAAGTGGTGATCGCCTTATCCTTAATGAGTTAAAATAAACTTGGCAAAACTAAAAAGTAATAAGCAAAACCCATGGGGGAAGCAAGTGAATATTTCCCATGGGCACATCATTATTTAACCCCAGCCAGTCATAGATACCCACACAGTATAAATCCTGCCTGCACTGTGCGGTGTCACTGCATACACAGCCGGGTGGAGGGGGTGATTGTCCAGGGCACCCTCTTGTCTGGTGGGTGAAGGGGGGTGCAGACCGAGCTGCTGGAGGAGTCAGCGTTCTCCAGCAAGGGAGTGGACGCAGGGACCCTTCTTACAGGTAGCATAACTTGTCACACCTGTTCTACATCCAGCGACAGAGCAGTGCACCAGCCAGTGTGGTGTTAACAATAGGAGCATGGAGGAGGCAGGGAGGCTTAGTCAAGAGCAGGTGAAGCATTAATAGATTGGTTCCCTTCAGCAACAGAAGGGAGGCAAAGAACCAAATTCACACTGTGCACAGATAGCACAAGTGCAAGCATGTCAGGGGGCAGCTTATGCTGCTTGTGAGTATGTGCAGCCTACCTGCCTACTGAACATGCATGTGACTGTGTGGTACAGATATGTGTGTGTCATCTATATGTGTGTGTACTGTGTGTGTATAGATATATATGTGTATAGATATGTGTGTGTACAGATATGTGTGTATAGATGTGTGTGTGTGTGTGTACAGATATGTGTGTATAGATGTGTGTGTGTGTACAGATATTTGTGTGTACTGTGTGTGTATAGATATATATGTGTATAGATATGTGTGTGTACAGATATGTGTGTGTACAGATATGTGTGTATAGATGTGTGTGTGTACAGATATTTGTGTGTACTGTGTGTGTATAGATATATATGTGTATAGATATGTGTGTATATATATATATATATATATATATATATGTGGATGTACAGATATGTGTGCAATCTATAAATGTGTGTGTATTGTGTGTATAGATGTGTGTAATGTATTTATGTGTTGTGTGTTTACTGTAGATATCTGTGTGTTTAGATATGTCTGTGTGCGTAATTTACATATCTGTGTGTGTATAGTGCGTATAGATATGCATGTTATATATGTGTCTGTGTGTATGTGTATTGGTTAAGTGTGTACAGATTTGTGTGTGTAATTTATATGTGTGTGTATTGTGTATGTATAGATATGTGTGTAATATAAATCTATATGTGTGTATGTGTATTGTGTGTGTATAGAGACATTGTGTGTGTGCATTTTGTATTTGTAGATACATTCACATGTGTTTTCACATCCATACACACTTGTATCCATGTTCAATGCTTATCTTTTATATCTATTCATAAATGTATCTATACACGTGCGGTATATATATATATATATATATATATATATATATATATATACTGTACTGGTGCAACAAATCCACTAGAAGTGCTGGAGCAGGCAGCAGGCATTAGGTCGCTGTTATATCTCCTCTGTAACACAGATGTACAAACGCATTCAGTATTTCACTAATTGTGTAAATTCACTGCTAGTAGTCTAAGGCCCCATTCAGACAGCCGTATTATTACGGGGCCGCATTAGTGCTCGGAACACACGCCGGGCGACCCCATTCAAAGTGCCTATACTTGTCAGTGCGTGTGGACAATTATAGGACATGCTTCATCGGAGCCGCAGCACGGAGCTAGCTCTGTGCAGCGGCTCCCTGCTCCATAGAGGTGAATGGGGCCGCATCTATTCCGCAATATTGTGTTTACACACTCGCTTTTTATTTGTTTTCTGTTGCCATAGCCGTTTGAGGGCATTTCATTATTTATTTTCTTCAATTTTCTTTTCCATTTCCATATTCTGACACCCATAGCTTTTTATATGTCCATCTACGGAGCTGCATGGGATAAATACTGACAGTTATCAGTAATAGTTGATAGTTCGGGCATTTTCTGACTTGGTGATACCAATGCTTTGTTTTTGTTTTGTTTTTTATTTTATATATAAACAGGGAAAGCGGGTGATTATAAAGTAAATCCTTTTTGTTTTGGTATATTTTTTTTAAATGTTTAAAATGTATTCCAGGAGGAGATCCCTTTTACCATAGACTGCAGTGGCTTACCCTCGCAGTCTATGGGAAAACTGCTGTACTCAGTAGAAATCTAACTATGGCAGGAATAGGGGCCTTCAAAAGAATTCTGGCTGCTACAACAACGAGTGGCCATTCAGTTACCAAAAACATCCCACTCCTTGTAAACGATCCTTCAGATGACGTGGTGGCAACTGACCATGACATCACAGAGATTAAAGGCTATGTACACCTTCGAAGGCACATTTTTTTTATGATTCACATTTTTTAAATTAGTCTTTATTAGAAATATTGAGCCGTTCTGTCAAAAAGGGTTAACTGTTTGTTTAGCTGTGTGAATCGTACTTTTACTTTGCGGCGGTCGTCTAATAAACCTTATCCCTAATTTACTAGGAGTTCATAAACACAGCGGGTGACAGAAGAGAGAGAACATTCAAATCCATCTATTTGAGCATCTCAGCTCTGTACAGAGAAAATTGTTCCATATTTGTAATACAAAAACAATTTAAAAAAATAGTTTTAGCTCCAAATTAGTATAATGCAATAATAATAATAAAAAAAAAATTGCCCCCAAAGGTATACATAGCCTTTAAATGTCCAGCTATGGTGCATACTCAGCTCCTGAGCAGGCCCCAATATCCGTCGTACATATACGGTGCATGTCAGGAAGGAATTACTGTTCTGTATTAGAAAACCATTAAAAAATAAATAAATAAATTGTGGGTTGGAATTAAAAAACACAATTTTGTCATTCTTTGGAATTAGTTTTTTCAGTCTACAGCAAAAATAGCAAATTACATGCCAACTATATTCTGCTGATCTGCACAATACCAATTGTATACAGTTTTTATGATTTAATAATTTATCTTTTTTTCTTCTTAAAAAAGAAAATACCGAATGTCACCATAGCAAAGTTGGATTCTGCACGGTGAGTTATGTTTTTTTATTTTTTATTCAGTTTTTTGGGGGAACGAGGTGACCAAAAAACAATTCTGATATAATTTTTTTTCATGCATAACCTGGTATTTTAACCCCTTCCCAACTGCCTAACATAAATTTACATTGGTGATCAGGGTATTTAAAGATGACGCCCTTTTGCAAGCACAGATGGCACCGTAGCTGCCAGGTGCTGGCTGTTTTAAAAAACAGGCACGCAGGGTTATGCGATTGATGATAACGTCAATCACTTTCATTTAACCCCCCAGATGCTGTAGTCGAATGTCACCACAACATCTGTGATGTTAAGAACCGGAAGCACACCCTCCTGCCAGTGCACCAGCTCTCCTAGCTTGGATCGGGTAACCCAGATGGTGTGTGAGACAGCCTTAGTCTTCCTGAATGATCTGAGGTTGCCGCACACTGGTTCCTATGAAGACCCAGGGCTCCATAACAACACATGAACTTCTCATAGACTCCAAAGCTGATGCATTTTTATTTCAAAGCTTTTATTTATTTATTTTCCAGATTTAAAATGCAGGAAAAAATGTACATATGTGGTATTGTACTTTCCCGAAGAATGAAATTAACAGGTCAGTTGTTCCACATGGAAAACGCTGTAAAAACAAAACCCATAAACTGTGGTAAAATTATGTTGTTTTTTATAATTCCACCCCATTTGGAATTTTTTTCCCACTTCATTGTATGCAACTGTATTATAAAGTACAAAATAGCCCTCATATGGCTATATGGATAGAAAAATAAAAAAAAAGTTATGGCATTGGGAAAGCTGGGACTAAAAAATGAAAATGAAAAAACGGAAAATTGTCCGATCCTCAAGCTGTTAATAACTTGCATGTTTTTAAGTGTGGAATACCAAAAATGTTTATTTTTTATTGTTTAAAATTTTGATATGCCAAATAGGATTTTTTTTTATTTTTAATATTTGTGGTTGGGTGGGGTTATTGGAAGAAAAAAAAAAAACTTTATTAACTTTTTTTTACTGAACCTCAACCTACTGTATTGTAGTATATTGAATCTGTGGCATCCTCTTGAAAGCATTGAGATGGCAGGCCTGGGGGCATTCACTAGGCACCCTGTGATGGCACCATTGAGGGGGGTCAATCAGAGGACAGTGGGAGCAATTGACCGCAGTATCTAAGCAGCTAAACAGAGTTATCCTCAACCCTGAATGGTGACTGTATAACAGTCGCCATTCGTCATGTATGGAGTGGGCGGAGCTTCTGAACCTGCTCCATACACTTCCTGCACGCGTGTTATACACATGTACTTTACAATGTTATTAGTGTGAGGCTGAAGTCACACTTTTTTTTGCTCCACATTTCATAAATACAGCAACAAAATGTAAACTCATAGTAGTACAACTTGTATGGGCAGGACTCCCCTCATGGGTGTCAGAACCTGGCACCATGATGGCGAGATTTCCTATGGGACCCCCCTCTTGTGCATTGTTGGACAGAGCTCTGACAACTTTTCACATTGCGCCTCTAATGTATTTAGGCCATAGGCCCCCATTACACTGCCAGAGGCCAGAAGAAAGCTCTTTTGGCCTCCATTTGGCAGTATCTGGTGGGGTTTCCATTTATACTGCATGGAATAATGCAGCAGACTGAGGAAGAGGCCTGTCGGTGACATACACCACTTGTTGGCATCCGAAAAAGCATGCACCTGAAGTTTCTTTTGGGAATTCCTGCCTGCAAAAAACCTCAGACACAGTGTGAAAGAGCCTAAAAAAGTGCTTGTCATGTGTTAAAAATAAAAAGCTATTTTTTTCTATATCTTCATTGCTATTTCTTTCTCTACACACATTCAGGATCAAGGTCAGTTAGATTTCAAAATCCATGTTGAGATTGGGACATAATTAGTTTCACCACCACCTCTCTATAAGTAAAGGTAGTAGCAATAAAAATATACGGTATATATTTTTGGCTTTTTATTATGTTTGTATTTTTGCTTGAAGGTGGGCTGAAAACATCATGGGGAAACCAGACCTCCTCTGAAAATTTCCAACTTGTTCCTTTTGTTTCCAAATCTGAGAACACCCCGTACATTTTTATCCCTCTGTTGGTTGTATATGTGTTGGGTCTATTGATCAATATAATCATCATCACCGTCATATGTACTGACCGCCGGCTCCACTCCCCCATGTATCTGTTTCTCTCAAATTTATCCATAATCGATGTCTGTTTCTCAACAGTTATTGTTCCTAAAGTGCTCTACACACTAATAACTGGTATTAATAAGGTGTCATTCACACAGTGTTTCACCCAGTTTTTCTTCTACGTCTTGTTTGGAACCACAGAAGATACCCTACTGTTCGTTATGGCCTATGACAGATATGTGGCGATCTGTAAACCTTTACATTATAATCAAGTTCTGAGTAAGAGGACATGTTTGGGGATCATTGCTGGCATCTGGTCTTCTGCCTGTGTGAACTCGGTATTAATTACAGCTCAAGCCTCGAAGTTGACTTTCTGCATTACCAATAAGATCCACCATCTATTCTGTGACTTCAAAGCTCTGTTTAAGATCTCCTGCGGTGGCTTAGAAAAGTTCTTCAATCTTGTATATTTCGAAATTTTAGTACTTGTTTTCTTTCCATTCTTGTTCAGTTTTGTCTCGTACATAAAAATAATCAAGATTATCATGAACATTAAATCAAAAGAGGGAAGAAGAAAGGTCTTCTCCACCTGTTCTTCTCACCTTACTGTCCTCCTCCTCTACTATACCACAGCCTCATCTGTCATATTGATTCCAAACTCAAAATACTCCGATATCTTAGATCAAAGCTGTTCAGTGCTGTATACTACTGTGACCCCCATGTTGAACCCTCTCATTTACACACTTCGCAATAAAGAGGTTAAAGATGCCCTACACAGACTGATAAAGGCAAAATAAGGGTGTACAGTATTCATACTGCCTTTATAGTGTCTGTTTTCGTATCAATGTATCCCTCAACTAAATTCATAGGATCCTTCACCAAATGGTACAGTATATGGGTTTTTAATTCCTACCTGATGCATTGATTTTGCATTTTCGCTCCCTACCTTCCCAGAGCCATAACTTTTTTATTTTTCCATTCACATAGCCGTATGAGGGCTTGGCAATTTGTACTTTCACCATTTAATATGACATACAATGTAGAAGGACGCTGGAAAAAAATTCCAAATGGGGTGGAATTGTAAAAAAAAAAAAAAGAATTAAAAACTCTTAGATGCCTAAGATTCAGGGAAGTTGAAAAAGATCTGTTCTGAAGATCCTGTTGTGATGTTTATTAGTGGGGTATAGTCACTCATCTGAGGCTGGGTGGACTTGTTGTTCTAATAATTTTGGTACTGGATTTTTTAAATGATTAACTTATGAATTTTAATTATTTATTGAGTTAAATTATTGATGTTTTTATCTGAACCTTAATAAACATTGCTGCCTATTTATCCACTTAAAACCTTGTAATGTGTCTTAATTAAGGTAAATAAGTACACTGGCTAGTGCATTGTGCTGGCAATATCCGTGGCGAGGAAAGCTCTCCTGGACTTGCAGTGACAGAACGGCCTGCCACCACACCACTTAATCTGCAACATTCCAACTCTTTGGAATTCAACTTTGCACATGCTCAAGCATCTGTATGAGCAGCTAAAAGCCATGAACGATTTTATCATGCATCAGGTTGCATGTGTTTCTTTGAGGTCAAGTAGTGGTAACTCATCCGCGGTGTTGAAGCCCTATGTAGAGGTCATAAAGTTTGTCCGCAGGGATAACTGCGGCATAAACAATGTCATCTGCCTCATATTTATCTAAGAACAAGCAGAAGGACCCAGCTTCGCCCGGGTCTATTTAATCTATTTCATTTAATATTTCTGTGTGTGTCGTTAACAGATATTTAGAGTGACCTCTACAATGCCTGCCCCTTTTGTGACCTCCACAGCAGCCTTCCCCTTAACAGTAACACCCACAGCGCCCTCCCCTTTAACTGTGACCTCCACAGCAGCTAGGGTGGCCACTGTCTTCACCCAACAAAGCCGAACCTCACCAGCCAAGCACCCAAATGTGAAGCCATGCCCCCGGTCCCCATGAAGCCACACCCCTAAACATGAGGCCACGTCCCCTGGCTCCAAGAAGACACAGAGGAGAAGCTGTCTGAGAGTGAGCTACTGAAAGGGTGGACATCCCTGCGTCTGTCTAGGCACTGCGCTGGATGGAGGACAGGGAGCCAGAAAACCGGACTGTCCAGTCTAAAACTGGACATCTGGCCACCCTAACATCAGCCTGCCCCTAAGGTGGCAAGAGGTCCGGTTTTAGGCTGGAAAGTCCGGCTTTCAGACTCCCTGTCTTCCGTCATGCACAGGGCCTTTTGAAATGTTTACTCTCAAACAGCAGCACTGTGCAGTCTGAGCATGAGCTGCAGGAAGAAAGCCTCTCTCTCCCTCACCCTCCCTCCCACCCCTGCAGCGGAGAGAAGTTGATTTTTACCTTCATTTTTTCAATCCCCGTCATCTGCGGAGTGGAAGGGGGCGTTGCCTGATCGGGTTGGGAGCGTGACTTAGCGGGACCTGGGGGAAGGGTTTTAAGTCCTTCTTTTGAGGGTGGCCTGAATTACAGATCGATGCCATGGTAATTTATTAGGAAACACATTTCACACATTTCACACATTTATTACTACTGAATGGTAAATATGTGAAATTTACATTATATTAGGTATATATTTAAAATAAACACACCCAAAACTGGTTGTATCAGACTTTTATATATTTAAAATTAACTTTTTTAATTAATTTAGTGTTTCCTAAATACTGTACCTAGTGTCTGTAACGTCCCTGCACTAAGATCACTGTAAAATGTCGGAGACCGGGCAAGAGGAGGCTTGATGATGAATTAGTCTAAAGTTATATTTATGGTAACCAGAATACCCCTTTAACAGTATCATCCACATCGCCCTGCCCCTTTAAAGCAGACCTTTAGCAGTGAAGAAAAATGACTGGGTTGTTATGGAAACCTGGTATGAAACAGTGTGTGTGGAGACTAACTGCCTGCGAGCTTCTATTGGCTGGTAAGGGTCATGTGACCAGGTTTCTATAGGCTGATGCATTTTTTGGGAATATCTCAGGAACGTACCTGGGAATATTTTGGGAATATCTCAGGAACGTACCTGGAGAGATGAGACCCATTCTAAAACCTCCCCGGACACCAGATGTACCTGTGTACCAAATTTTTTGTAGCTGTGACGGTGCAACGGAGTACTTTAGCAGACATACATACATACATACGTACACTCAGCTTTATATATTAGATAGACATTGACGCTGATGCAGCAGGGGACGACGGTGGAAGAAGAACAGGTGATGCATCTTGCTGTCCTCACTGCAGCTGTTCTGGACCCACAAGGAGAATCTGCCATGGAGGATGAGGAGAATGAGGAGCTGCCACTGCAACAGGAGGAGTTGGAGGTGGAGGAGCAAGAGGACGATAATGACAATGGCACTGGCCATGAGACACAGTTGTCTCAGTGTGGAGCGCAGCTGGAAAGAACTAGATACTTGGGCACACTTATTTTTCCCTTGTCAGGGACATATAGGTCTATTAGCAGGTTCCTGACATGGGATCACCCCTATCGGGACGGCCATTTAGTTTTTGTAGGCAGAGACATCAGTCTATAGGGCAAGTGTGAGGGATAGCTATTTCTCTTTTCTTAAGTATACCCAACCTACCAGATAAAGAAATTTTATTGACACTTTTTGGGTTAATTTTAAATATTAGGGAATCTGCTGTATAAGTGAAACAATACTGTGAGTCAGTATGATACGCAGATGACAGACATCACTCTTAGAATCACTTCACACTTCATTCATTTGGTCAGTTACTGGGCCAAAACTGACCAACTTACTCAAGTGTAAACTTATCCTTAAAGGGTTTCTGTCACCAGATCTGGGCATATTAAACAGGATGACATTTGCAATGTGCAAATGTCACCTGATGCCCAATCTGGTATTAATTTTTCTATTGGTGCCCCCGTTTTTGATAAAAATGATGTTTTATTTTATGCTAATTAGGCTTACTAGGTGCAAGGGGCGGTTACCCTGCACCTAGTAAGCTCCGTTTGCCCACCTGCGGTCACGCCTACCTTGTCTTGATTGACAGGGCCAGGCAGCTTGTTTGATCCTCTGCCGGCCTTGTGCGCGATTCAAATCCCGCGCCTGCGCTGTGTGGAATAAAATCGGCGCAGGCGCAGTGAGCGGCGCTGGCCGCCGGGCTCCTGGCTACCTCACTGCGCCTGCGCCGATGACGTCAGCGTGTACTCTGACGTCATCGGCGCAGGCGCAGTGAGGTAGCCAGGAGCCCGGCGGCCAGTGCCGCTCACTGCGCCTGCGCCGATTTTATTCCACACGGCGCAGGCGCGGGATTTGAATCACGCACAGGGCCGGCAGAGGATCGAACAAGCTGCCTGGCCCTGTCAATCAAGACAAGGTAGGCGTGACCGCAGGTGGGCAAACGGAGCTTACTAGGTGCAGGGTAACCGCCCCTTGCACCTAGTAAGCCTAATTAGCATAAAATAAAACATCATTTTTATCAAAAACGGGGGCACCAATAAAAAAATTAATACCAGATTGGGCATCAGGTGACATTTGCACATTGCAAATGTCATCCTGTTTAATATGCCCAGATCTGGTGACAGAAACCCTTTAAAGTTCAATATTAGAGTCAGGTATAAAGAACCATGCAATGGCCCAAAATTCTACTATAGAGTGAAAGAGCGTACTCCTTTTACACTGTTGTCAGCTGTTTCCACATAGATTTCTACAGAACCTGTTCTGTTACATGCTGAGACAAGTAGTGCTGATGTCACATTATTTTGCCCTTCTTTTCATCCATCATGAGAACAACCCCAAAAAAACTGATCCTGTCTTTTGAGCATCCTCCTTTATATGGTCAGCATTTGCTTAGTAATCCATCAGTATTGCCAAGGCCCAAAAAAAACAAAATGGAGTAGATCCAAAACAGAGATGACACATGAATGGAATATTTGCATGTCTTCTGTGTTTTGTATCCACTCCTACTTTTGGCTACCAAATCATGATCCAATCCTGTTGCAAAATAGGGACCGTTTGATATGGCTGCTCCTAAGACAGGATCCATTGTGTTTCTCATTTTTAAATCCTTCTGATGGATCAAAAGAAGGGTAAAATAAATGGTGATGTCAACAAGGCCTAACAGGGACAATAGATGCCCAGTGACAGAGTGGCGAGGGTGGCAACAGCATGAGGAGTCAACACAGTGGCCCAGTGACAGAGTGGTGAGGTGGCAACAGCATGAGGAGTCAACACAGTGGCCCAGTGACAGAGTGGTGAGGTGGCAACAGCATGAGGAGTCAACACAGTGGCCCAGTGACAGAGTGGTGAGGATGGTAACCGCATGAGAAATCACCACAGTGGCCCACTGACAGAGTGGTGAGGGTGGCAACAGCACTAGTTGTATCGGACTGCAAATTCACCCCAAAAGCAAGGATGAATATACATATTTTATATATTTAAAATAAACACACCCAAAACTGGTTGTATCAGACTGCAAATTCACCGCAAAAGCAAGGACGAATAAACATACTTTTATATATTTAAAGTTAACTTTTTTAATGAATTTAGTCTTTCCTAAATACTGTACCTAGTGTCTGTAACGTCCCTGCACTAAGATCACTGTAAAATGTCGGAGACCGGGCAGGAGGAGGCTTTATATAGGGTTGTGGCATCAAGGGGCTGGCTATCTGAGGATTGGCTGTCTGCATGGCATTGTGGGTGTTCCCTCATTCCCGGGCTTCTTAATTTCACTTTGTAACATTTGCAGCCATTTTAGAAAAGATGGGATTCGTTACCAAGAAGCACGAGGAAATTCGACTTCGGGACGATTCAAATTTTTCCTGAAATTCGGATCGGATTCCACTTCGTCAACTTCGAGTCGCTCATCTCTATAAATCATACATTGTAATCCTTTCAAGTTTTACACAAGAGGAAATAATACAAGAATAATGAAACATTTCTATGTAAACAGCTTTAAGAATTTACATTTTATAAAATGAAGTCCCTTGAGATGAAGGGAGCAGATGATGAGTCTTTTAGATTCTGTCCTAATGATTACGTGGCTGTAAATGAATCCCCACCTCATTGATACCTGCCCCTTCAGGGAAATTTACATGGTGAACGTACAGTGTATGTACACATATATATATATATATATCTCATGCTGCACAGTTGACAGCTGATCTACAGGACACCCCAATTAAGTTTTAGAGGTAAGACGTGCTGATCATAATTACTAAGGTATCCATTATTCAGAATTCTGCTTTAAGAAATGAAATAAAACATTTGAAAAATGTAAGCATTGCATTTGTTCTGTTTGTGTTTCATATAATGTCAAAAATAAAGTCCGAATTACAATATTTATAAATTACAATTTTCAATGTTTCTGTCCTTTTACTGGTCTCCAATGTTGCAGATTACGGCTACTTTTTTGAAACCACCCAATGATATTCAGTAGCTCCATCTTACAGTCTGAAGGAAAAGAGGATCCGGACGACTTCGAACCTAAACTCACATCATTAAAGGGAATGTTTCAATGGAATCCTTTCTCTAACAACAGTCATCTCAATGATCAATTGATCACCACAAATTCAGCTCCCAGAACCCCTATCTATCAGCTTTTAGTCTGGCCATTCCCCTCGTAGCATAGCATTACATGTCACCTGGTCAAATAAAGCGCCAGAATTACTAACATGACAACATACTAGATGAGGTTGAAAAAAGACTCTGGTGCGCCAAGTCTAATCTGTAATCCTACCATGTTGATCCAAGCATATTAATTGTATAGGGGATGAGATTAAAATCACAGTTTTTATTTTTGAAGACATCGATCTACCATATGTAATAATGTGCAGTCTATAGAAGATATCCATAAATTACAACTTGGACTCTCTGAGTGTTTGAGCATCCACTTGGCAAATGAGATATGGCTGAATGTAAAATTATTTATCTGTGTACTAATAATCTACATGCAAAATGTCCTAGGGTGAGTAACTCTGGGAGAGTCACTTATAGAGAAGGATCTGGGTATAATTGTTGACTAAATAACAGCACAAGGTCAATCAGATGCTTCTAAGGCCAGCAGAGCAGGGGCATGGACTTTACAAAGCTTTGGTGCAACCTCATCTGGAATATGAATTTCAGTTCTGGGCACCAGTCCATACTAAGGGTGCCCAGGAGCTGGAAAAGGTACAAAGAAGCACTACTAGAGCAATCAGAGGAATAAAGGGTGTTATGAAGATTAAAGGAATTCTAGTGAGTCTTAAGAAGAGATATCTAAGGGGGGAAGGGGGCATAATTAACTCTTCCATGTAAAATAATCTAACAAAACAGGGGGACTCCCTCAGTCTGGAGGGGGGGGAAAAGTTCAAAGTCCAAAGGGGACAAGACTTCAAAATAAATATTTGTCAATCAGTGAAATAATCACCTCAAGATTACTTATACTAGAGCAAGAAACTCTGGAATAGTCTACCTCAGGTGACGGTTTCTTCTTCTTCATCTTTGAACCAAATAACATTAGTGCTTAGGAAATGTATACAGTTCTTGTTTCCCACACTCCCTCCCTTCATCATTAATATCCTGCCCCATCCATTGTTGAACCTGATGAATAGATTTCATTTTTTCAGCCATACTTAATATGCATCAACAGTAAGGGCTCGTTCACATCACCGTTAGGGATTCCGTTCTAGCTTTCCGTTATAACATTGTTATAACGGAAAATAACGGAATTCATAGGACGGAAATCAAAACGGACACCTTTAAGAGGCATTCCGTTTTGATCCGTCATAATAGAAGCCTATGGGTAAGCATAACGGATCCGTCTGGTTTCCGTTATGCTGGATGGAAACCAAAGTTCTTTCGACGGGAAACCAGATGGATCCGTTATGCTTTCCCATAGACTTCTATTATGACGGAACAAAACGGAATGCCTCTTAAAGGTGTCCGTTTTGATTTCCGTCCTATGGATTCCATTATTTTCCGTTATAACGATGTTATAACGGACAGTTAGAACGGAATCCCTAACGGTGATGTGAACGAGCCCTAAGTAAGTTAATCAATTTACCGTAATGTGGTGCTGCATTTTGTCCTGCATCAGACAGGCAATAGTCAATGTGGAGTTTACTTTAAAATTCTACATTTCATTTGTCAATTCATTTTCATCAGTGAATATAGAGGGAAAAATTGATAAATTTGCTTTCTGCTCATCATCCCTTACAACTCCTCCCTCATCATCCTCTACAACTCCTCCATCATCACTCTTTAAAGGGTCAAAGCTTTTGGTTTTAACCTTTTTGCCATTAATATAATTGGAAAGTATTTTAAAGTTAATTAGATAATGAGTTGCTTTGTCTCCATCTTTTACTGTTTTTATCTGTTTTATACAATGTTTTTTACTTTTTTTAGTTTTTTTTAGAAATTCCTCACTAACTTCTATTTTTAGTAAATGCTTTCTTTTTTGTTATGTATTGTTCCTTTACATTGTTATATATCCATGTTGTTTTTTACTGTTTCTAACTCTTTTATTCCCAGAAGGTATGTACCCCTCACAACGAAAAGGTTCATTTAAATATATCCCTTTTAGTGTCTGTAGTCTTTTTTTTTTAAGATGTTGAGGGTATAAAATAGCTAGAAGGTTGCAGAAGAGTTTAAACTAGAAACTAAAGGCAGTGTGGACAGTGAACAGGGACTTTTATTAGCCAGGGTGGATTGGCCATCAATATCATGGAAAGCTCTAGATCCTTATTTATGATCTGGCTTTCATATGCTGAGATGTGAAGGAAATGCTGAGTACGTCTGTGATAAGAAACTACTTATAACCTGTTTATGACCAAACCTATTCTATTAGAATATAATGACATCATGGGGGGGGGTTCAACTTCTTGGGGCCACCTCTAATTCATTTCTATGGGAGTGCTGAAAATAGCCGAGCAGCGCTATTGGCTATTTTCGGAAGTCCCATTGAAATTAATGGGAAGCGCACCACACAAGCGCAGCTACCACTCTATTCACTTCTATGGGGCTCACGGAAATAGCCGAGCCAATGTTTAACTATTTTGGGCACCACCACAGAAATGAATGGAGTGGCGGTGTGGGCATTGTTCTAAGGATAGGTGTGGGTCCCATAACTATCAGACATTGGGGGCATATCCTAGCGATACGCCCCCAGTGACCAAAATGGGACAGCACCCACTCTTATTTTATCTTCTCTGCCTATACCAACCTTAAATTTGACGTGATGGTAGAAAATATGGGTGTATAATGCCCTAGGTCTTTTCTGCTCAGCAGCTATTAATACAAATAAGGTATGTGCATCAGAAGCTTTGGGTGTCATACACTTTCCTTTTTCCCAATGTAAAGTAATAGTCATATTGTCTGCCACAATCTCAATCATTGGGCAGGAGATATAGGTGATGGCAACTCTTGAGAATTTTAAATATATATTTGAAATATTAATTCTCAAAATACCTTTATCTTCCAGAGAGGTGACAATACTAATGGAAAATTTCACATATGAATTCTTCATTTTGACCTTTACTACACATGTAAACAATAAGCCATGTCTATCTGTGATCTTTGTCCTGATATACATGACCGGAGTGATGGCAAATTCAGCAACTATCATAGTCATATATACAGATCAGCACTTACACACCCCCATGTATCTATTCCTCTGCAACCTATCCATTATCGACATTTTCTATACAACCATCACAGTCCCTAAGTTGGTTCACATGTTCTTGAGTGGTAACTATATATTGTCCTTCACCCAGTGCTTCAGCCAGATGTACTTCTTTGGCCACTTGGCTACTACGGAGGATCTATTGCTATTCATTATGGCTTATGATCGATATGTCGCCATTTGTAACCCTCTACATTATCACAGGATATTGGGTAAGAAGAACTGTATCCAGGTCATGATTGTCGCCTGGTTTTCGGGGTTTGTAAATTCCACCGCTACAACCTTCGCCTTATCCAAGATACCATTTTGTTATTCTAATACAGTCTCACAATTCTTCTGCGAATTCAAAGCGTTTGAAAAAATCTCCTGTCCTAATGCTGGATTTCAGTTGATTAGCTACCTGGAAGCTTTGATCTTTGGTCTCGGCCCTTTTCTAAGTTGTATCATATCTTATATTAAGGTCATAATCGTTATCTTACATATTAAATCTAGTGATGGGAGAAGAAAGGCTTTCTCCACCTGCTCGTCCCACCTCATGGTCCTTACCATGTGTTATGGCACTTGGATCTCTGTGTATGTAATGCCAACATTAAAAGATACCCGGGTCTTCGAACTGACCCTTTCTGTCCTGTATACAACCATCACTCCCATGTTAAACCCTCTGATATACAGCGTACGGAATAAAGATGTCAAGAGGGCTCTACTGAAACTGGTGGGGTGCAAAGTCACTGGAGAATAATGTAATTCTCTTTATGTATTTCTGAACCTGGGTATAAAGGGGGTGAAAATAAAAACCAAAAACAAACAGCAAATGTCCTATAATAAAACATAAACAGTATCAGTGCCATGCTGGTTTGACGCGTCATAGCTGGCAGCCGGTAAACAAAGGTACTCATGTGTCCATGGGAATTTCAAATTGAAGTGGTATGATTATTTTAATTTTCTATCATTTACAGCATCATTTTCTGTTTCTTTTTTTTTTAACACTCAAACAATTGCTTTACAATACTATACCTCTTGGTCATACTACTTAGACAGAGCCCTCTAGTCTTATAAGACCCTTACAACAATTTTTGATAATTATTTTTTATACAAAACATATAATACTAAGTAGGAACATTCATAAAAAAAATATATATATATATATATATATATATATAATTAATCATGAGTCCCACAATCTGCTGTCCAGGCCTGTGTCCTGCTCTCACTTCCCTTTGCTCCTTGCAGCATCCCTGCTTTCCTACTTTCTCTCTGCTCTCCTGGTTGCCACATATGTTGGCCTGCTGGGACCTATGGAGTTGCCTCTGGGGCATGTTGACCATGGATAGTTAAAGGACTAGGGAGTGCCAATACTGTTCTGCCTTAGTCTATGCCATGCTACCCCTGGGTATTTTAGGAACACTCTCTCTTTTCTCTGAGCCTGAGCAATAGTATTTTAGTTCCATGATCTCTGTTTTCTATTTCTGTTTATGATCTTGCTAGTGCTGTCTACATCCCCTTCCCACTCCCTTTTCTGACTTTATGCCTGACTACCATATTGCCTGAACTCTGCCTGCCTACAACTTCTGCCTTCTGATTTTATACTGCACCCTGGCATCACAAGGACATAGTCATTTTTGTGAATAAAAACTACTCCTGTAGTAGTGACCTGGGGGGTTCACTGTAGCAAAGGCCAAATCCCTGCACAGGGGTTCGAAGATGAATACCAAGAAATCTCTAACTCCCTGCTTTCGCCCTAAGACAAATTCTTTGCAATGGGACTGTCTACTTTTTCTTGAGACTTCGCAAAGTAATAACTTTGGCTCATTGGAGCCAATACATTCTAATATCGTACGGAGCACTCCATACTGTTTTGAAAAAAATGTTTATGCAAATCGACTTCGGGTATTTCATCCGAAATCGATTAGCTCATCCCTTGATTTGAACCCATGCAGGCACCAACAAACCATTCAGCTTTAGCCAAGGTATTTAGATGCAGGGATAAAGCTCCAAGAGAAGGGACTTATGCTTAAGAATACAACCATATGGTGCACCAGTGAACCTTTTGGGTCACGGCTGGCTGCAGTCAAGAACTGCATGGCCAATTAGACTGCAGCTGACAATCAAGACCAGCTACACAGAACAGCCTTCATTAGTTAGAAAAAAGGCAGCTGCATCATAACCGGCCAAGAAGTTCTGCAACTTGAATGGCTTGCGACCCAAAACCCCTGTAGGAAAGTGCAGGTTGTATTGTAATTAAAGACTCAGGTTTAAGTTACAGTTTAGGCGCCTCTCTTACAAATGACTATCACAACTAGATCTAATTTATATGTCTAACTGACTTGGTCAGCATGATCTAGTTTTAATAAGTGCAATAGATATAAATACTGCAGAAAGCAAAAGATAAAATACTATGTCAGTGATAACATAGAAAGCACAAAATAAACCCAAAAATAGCACTTACTGGGAAAAAAAATTAACAAAACATTTTCCAAGCTGAATCCATCACACATCAACCCCATCAGTACCTATGGGTAGTAGAGGCCACTGGCTTACGTACCACTGACGTATCTATTGTTTCAACAGCCAAAATGTGAAACATAGGCTTACAAATGTTCCATAATTTCTTAGGCTTTCTTAAGTTCATCACGAGAATAAAGGTCCTGATTTATGATGCCCACTTGTGCTATTCCACCCTTAAAAGGGCGTCAACTGCCAGATGAGGCATATAATTTATAATGAGGTACAGGACTCATAAATTACTTGCCTCCTTCTACTCTCCGTGCACCGGAATAAAATCTATGGCCATTTGGCTCCACCGTAGACTTCATTCATTATTTACACGGCATAAAGAATGATGAATTAGCCAGGATTAATGGCCCCTTTCTTGCCACACCCTCACTCGTCTCTTGTCACATCCCCTTTTTGTAGACTTGGCAAAAGCTGTGTAAAATGCAGATTACAACGAGAACAAAATCCACTGAATCCGTCTTTTGTATGTCAGAAAAACAAAGGGAAATGAAAAATTTCACTCAAAAATGTCTACAGATCAAGTAAACAATATCATTACATAAGTAGAAATCTAGATTTTTTTCATTTTGGATTGCTCAGGTCACCACAATTTTCAACCATAGATCAAGACCTTAAGCACATGGCTATGAACCAACCGTATGCCCCATATGGCCTCCATAAGACTCCCATAAAAATACACCGGGACTCTATTGTACTTGTGTATTCTATACTATACCAACAGGAAAAAGTTGGGGGCATGCTCCATTGGCTACATTGCTATTTTAGGAGAGCAGTGCTTGTAGAAACTCCATTTTCTGCCTTGTGCATTAGACCCAAATCTAGAAATCGGATTCCAAAAACGTTCTTTCTGGAATGCTAAATGAAATCTTAGAAGATAGATCTTGGTAAAAAAAAAAACTATGGTAGGACCTAAGAGACCTGAGTTTGATGATATGATCATGAACATCTTTTTTCCTCCTGGGTAATTATAAATCTCTGATCGTCGCTCGGGATTGTCCCAGCACAGTATAAATCTCCTACACAGCTCCCGCTCGCTTCCAGTAAATAATTTTTAAATCAGGACGAGTCTGCCATTACTATACTGGTAAGTCTCCCTGACACTGAAGATTTTATCATAAATTAAATTTAATGAATCATTGTACTACATACATCAAATAATGTATTTGCTGTTGAAGAAAAATTCAGGTAAGAGATTATTCAGATTTACCAAGGGTTTAGCAAAGATTTTCATACGTCAGTTCATTGTACAGTATGTACAAAAATTTACAGTATGTACAAAATATTTTCCCCTTTTTTAATTACTTTTATTTTCTTTAAACACATTAAACAATAAAGCAACAGTTTGATCAGTCCAATAAAAAAAGAACTAGTCTACAGCACAAACAATTACCAGTGTATTCTTTGAAGTGCTGCAGAGTTCTTTTCTTGTGTACTGCAGACTTGAATCAAGGTCCTGTTCACTGGCATTATTGTATATAATTTTGCTATAAGTGTCCAGTTTTTTATGCATTCAAATAGGCTTTTGAATTGAGAGTAAAATATTTTCTCATGCCAGCAGTAATGTCTTGTTGGAATATCGCCATAATTATACAAATCTCGTTTAATGTAGACTGAAAATGAACACCTAGAATGTGCGAATGATGCCAATTCTTATTTTAGGATCTGAGCTTCGGGTTTTACTGCCTGTAACATTGCAGCTGAAAGAATCCCAGATGAATAGAGGAATAGATGACGGGAAAGCCGAAAACTCTATTCATCAAAAGATCGCACACATATTTAACCCTTTACACTCAAGAAAACTACAAAAAGAACAGGCTTCATTAAAACTATTTTCACAAATTTGTTTTAAGTATGTCTGGTATTTAATTGTCATGAAGCCGGATTATGCAAATTGATATTTTATTATACAGATTTCAGATGACATTAATTCGTGCTTTATTTATAATTTTTTATAACATATTTTAACTGAATTTAAAGGCACAAAGACACTCTATGCTATGAATACAGCATTTCCTTCTAATAGTAGGTGCATCCGTCAGCAGATTTGTACTTGCTGACCTGTTACATGTACACTTGGCAGCTGAAGGCATCTGTGTTGGTCCCATGTTCATATGTGCCCGCATTGCTGAGAAAGATGAGGTTTTAAAACATGCAAATGAGTCTCTAGGAGCAACGGGGGCGTTTTCATTACACCTAGAGGCTCCGCTCTCTCTGCAACTGTCGTGCCCTCTGCATTTTGATTGTCAGGACCAGGGGTGATCACATTTACACTATTTGGCCCTCTCAGAGTGCAGAGGGCATGGCAGGGACAGAGAGAGCAGAGCCTCCAGGTGTAAGGGAAGCCTATCATTTCAATTAGACCAGGCAAAAAAAAGAGATCAAAATGTTTCCACCACTGAATTTGAAGGAACATATCAGCTGAGGTCAGTAGGGAAAGGTGATTGTATGATAGCAGCAATATGCTCTGGATCTGGAGTCCGTCCTTCATGTGAAATAACATGTTCTAGAAATGATAGCTTAGCTTCTCTTAAGTGGCATCATATAAGGGTACGGCCACAAGGTTAGGTTTGTTGATGCAGTTTTGGAAGACAAAGCCAGGAGGGAAAACAAAAAAAGAAAAGTTGTATCTGTCCTGTATATGGTCTATTCCTGACTTTGTCTTCTAAAACTGCATGCAGAAACTGACCATGTGGCCAAAACCTAAGTTCAGTTTTAATCCTACATTCCAGGGTTGTTTTCAAAAATGATCACATCATCCAGATACGTACTACTGTACTCCTTGATGATTTGTTTAACCCAGTAATTTTTATTTTCATTCATTACGACCTGACTTTTCCAGCCATTACTTTTTTATTTTTTCATTCATATAGCCATATGATGGCTTGTTTTTTGTGGGACAAGCAGCATTTTATATTGCATATGATATACTGTAGTAGAAAGCTGAAAAAGTAATTTCAAATGCGCTGGAATTAAAAAAAAAAAAAAAACAATTCTGCCATAGTTTCTGTGTTTCTTTTTTTACGGTATTTTATGGAGTACCTTTATTCTTTGAGTACGTATGATTACAGTGATAGCGCATGTTTGTAGTTTTCTTGTGTTTTAACACTGTTTTAATATTAAAAAGACTTTGAAAAATGTTTTTGATTTGCATGAACATATTCTCAGCCTCATAACTTTTTCATACTTATGCATACATAGTTGTTTGAGGGCTTATATTATTTGGGGGTGACCTGTAGTTAGCGGCAAAGTAGTCATTTGGGTTTTTTTTTCACTACAGTGTTTACTGTACGGGATAAATACTTTTATATTTTAATAATTGGGGCATTTAGGGACACTGCAATGCTAATGGTCTATATTTTTTATTGTTTATTTATTTTTATCTTTAAAACGGGAAAAAGGAGTAATTTGAACATTTATATCTTTTCATTTTTTCAATTGTTAACACTTTTTAAATCTTTTTTTAAACTTATTTTGTGTCCCCTTAGTGGACTTCAATGTGATCATCTGATTGCTTCTCTCATAGACCGCAATGATTTAACTTTTCAACCTAGTGTTTGTGAGAATCAGTGCTCTTCTATCATGCCCTGCAACAGGAAGAGCCTGATAGGAACTTCACTATGGCAGGCCCCTGAGAATTCACAAGGTCCAAGTCTGCTATAGCACCCAAACAGCTCCCTTGATCTAGGTGTGGCTATGGTGCCCACTCAGCTCTTAAACGGGCACCATCTTTAAAGTCCCGACTTGTGCTATACATGTACTGCACAAGTTGTTGTGGAGAGGAGAAATAAAATACATCAAGTGTTGGGACAATGATAGGCACCGAGGCAAGTCTATACAGCACTAATTTGTAATGGAGCAGCCAATTATGTGCAATTAACTCATTAAGCTCCCTACTACTTTAATGTAATAGTGCCAGGTGCTATGGTGAAATGTTCCCCTCAATTCAGCAAACCCCTCTTCTACTGTGTGTGTGACTATCAATAACAATTGATTTGTTGGTTTCTCTATAGTTGAAGCAAAGATGGATTCCACCATTTTTCTTGGTTGTAACAAGATTTAATGGGTGGCCAACGGTAGAACGAATGATCATTTGGTGAACAATCATTTCACAGATTTAGCCAAACACATTTTATTGCATATCAAATACAGTCAATCAAACTGGCCATATATGTTTAATAACACCAGGAAAAGAACTAACAATCTTCAGGGAAAGATAACCATGACTAATCTTTCTATGCAGCTGTGTGGTATATGCTGGAGGGATTTTTTGATTGTTATGCCTTTAAGTACCTTACTTTCTGTGCCTCTCTGTCGGGTATAGCGAATGAGTTTGAAATCCAGATCCATTGGCTTTGTTTGATTGCATCTTTGGATTTGTGGTACTTTTTGTTGTTTGTATTGTAATTTCTTGTAGGTTTAATTTTCTGTTTGCTGTTTGGATTATGATTTTCTAAGCATCTACTTGGACTGAGCAGATCACAGTCAGTTTCTACTAGGTTTAATTCCTCTTTCCCATTCATCACTCTTCACCTGTATGCCATTGCTGTCTTTTCCATTACCAAACTCCACCTGCCTTATCCGTTGGCATACCCATCCAGTTTTTTTGTCATTTACTAGAGTGTCTTATTTAGCATTTGTTGTCTGATACATACTTCAAATGTCTCTTCTTACAAATGTCCATTTAATATAATTAACTATGACACATATGTGCATATATACACAATTTATAATTCTGCTCTACTCAAAACACTGGGGTATCAGAGGACCTAGAACCACTAATTAGGACTTGGGAAAGGCAACTGCTATAGATACCAAAGTCAAGTTCTGAATGCCTGCAAACAACCAATAGTTAAATTTCACACTACGAATGACTTTTATGGTTTTGGTTGAAATTGGCTGTTTAGGTTAACTTTAGACTAAGTATAGATACCTTAAAGGGGTTGGGTCTCCTTGGTAGAATATTACTAGGATATTTGTAAGATGTCATATAGGTGTGGGTCCCACCTTTAGGACCTGGACCTGTCTCTGGAAAGGGACCTCCAAAGTGAATGAATAAACAACCGAGTGAGCTCAACTCATAGAAGTGAAAGGAGAGAGCACAGTGCAAGTGAGGCCATTGATCCATTAATTTCTATGGGACAGCCGGAAATAGCCAAGACAGCGATCGCCTACTTTTGAATTTTCCATAGAAATGAATGGAGAGAGGCCATGCATGCATGATGCACTCTCGTTCACTTTGGGGTTCCTTTCTCGAGATAAGTGATGGTCCCAGAGGCATAGCCTAACCATATTCCACCAATTTCTGAGGTGAGACAACCTCTTTAGAACACATGTTGGTACATGGACATCTACAATCTTAGAATGGTGAAACACCACACCCACCTATGGAAGATTATGGATGGATTTAATAGTGATGTATTTACCTTACTTCCAGGACTAGTAATCAGGTTTTTGCTTGTTATTTCTTTTATTTTTTAATAATGTTATTTTTAATAAAATGTGTATTTTAAAATAAATAATTTTAATACTATTGTTAGCAGAAAGTCTACCTGATATTTCATTTATTATTGTCAATTCCAGCCAACAGGACTGATAATTTTTCTTTCTTACGAAGACTGTTTAGTTAAAATATATGTGCCTTCAGAGAAATTGGTCTAACAAAAAGAAAACATTTTGATAAGTAAAAGTGACACTAATAATACGGGTATAAAAGTACGGCAAAAACACACAAAACCATAACTTATGTATATTACAAATGGGTATAGTTATGGCAAAATACTCTTAAAAAAACTTAGAATCCTAATACCTAAGACCAGTGCCAGTGAAGAAACCAATAAGCCTACAAGTAATGCCCCCAGACTGCTGAATCACCAGGAATAACTACTGGATTCCAAGGGTTGACCAGCTGATCTCCTGGATAACGTGCTCACTTCTTCTCTTAATCCAGTTTTATTAATATTTCATAGATTATGTGGTAAAATCTATTATGTATTTTGTATTTTTAGACTACTAAGAACATATCTAATGAAGAATGAGACGTCTGTTCAATATTTTTATATTTTACCATTTTCTGGAGAAACAAGGAATAAACCGCTCATCACCACTTTCTTCTTCTTGATATATCTGGTCGGAGTCCTTATCAATTCCTCCATTATCACAGTCATATGTCTGGAAGTTCAGTTACATGAACCAATGTATCTCTTTATCTGTAATTTGTCCATTGTAGACATATTTTATACATCGGTCACGGTTCCTAAATTACTGTACATCTTATTGTCCGTAAATCACATTGTCTCCTTCTCACAATGTTATTCTCAGTTGTACTTTTATTTCACAGTGGCGTCTGCAGAGGAAATTCTTCTCTTCATTATGGCTTATGACCGATATGTCGCTATCTGCCTCCCCTTACATTATCATCAGATCCTGAGTCGGAGAAATTGTATCCTGATAATTATTGGGATTTGGACAGCCGCCATTTTAAACTCTCTAATGTTTGTAACCTCAGCTTTGAACACGTCCTCCTGTCACTCCAACCTAATCCATCAGTTCTTCTGTGATGTTAAGTCACTAACAAAGACCTCTTGTACAAGCACACAGATGTTTTTTGTCATTTCAGGCATAGAGATTTTAATTTTAGCATTTATTCCAATGATGTGCACTGTTATTTCTTATGTCAACATTTTTTCTATCATCTTCAAGATGAAGTCAAAAGAAAGCCGAAAAAAGGCCTTTTCCACCTGCTCCTCCCATGTCATCGTTGTCTCTATTTACTATGGAACATGCTTAATAGGGTACCTGATACCACCTTACTCTGATGCTCTGGAGTTACTCACCAATGTAATATCTGCCACTATCATCCCCATGATAAATCCTGTCATCTACAGTATACAGAATTCCAATGTAAAAACATCATTAGTGGGGTTAGTGATGCAAATATGGTTTCTAAAGAACAGATATGAATGGAAACACACATTAAAATAGAATGCTAAAGGACGTTATTACAGAATTATAGCTTATTTACATAAATAATTAAGCCCTGGACTATTAAAGTGAATGTTTGTTCATTACAATTTTCTTTTTTAAAGAACCCTCATGATTATATAATTGACACCTCACTGATTCCACACCACTCCCATTTACATACTTCATAATTATCCTTCTAGACTCTACTTCTTGGTCCCTCTCAACCTGCAGGAAATGACCACTCAGACAATCAATGGCTGCATCAGTGAACCATCTGAGCCAGTGATTTGTTGAGCCGTCGTTTCCTGCATGTCAAGTTGGACCGGGAAGTAAAAAGATGAGAACGGGATCTACTGTGGATTAATATGATGCGCATTACTTCCCATATTTTAGTATTTTATACCTTGCAAAGTTTAAAAAATATATAAATGGCAGAACAATCCCTTTATTCAAGGAAATATCAAAATCTGTAAGTCGACATACCACAACCGTTGAAATATTGTACCATCATGAACACCATCATATGTGCAGAGAGCTGTTAAAAGATGAATTTACCTCCAAATAGCAACTACATACTGTAGCGGTAGAACCAGTTGGACATAGGTGCTCTGCAGTGATTACAGTGCAGTTACACTGACCAGCAAAAGTGTAACAATGTTTTAAACTTTTGACTTTCAGGCTCCATATCTCACCATCCACTACAGCTTCGAACGTGAGATTACCATCATTTTATAGACATCATCTTGGCTCTTTCATACATAAATTGGACATGTAACTGCATTGTTACTGTTTTGCTCCTAAAACTCTAAATTTTAATTTTTATTATTTTGATACTATTTTGTAAATCCACCTTTGGTTTTCAACACTGCCTGAATCCTTCTGGGCATGCTATCAGTCAGATTCATCATGTCTCGACGAAATCTGTTCCCAGGTTTCTTCTATGCATTCCCAATGTTGGTGCACACTGGCCAACTCACTTGGGAACGAATACAGCTTTTTCTTCATCTCTATCCACAAGTGTTCAATTGGGTTGAGGTCGGGTTGGGTTGTGGGGGCCAATCTAGCACCTCTACTTCATTGTCATGGAACAATTTCTTTGCCAATCTCGACGTCTGCTTCGGGTCGCTTTCCTGCTGGAGCAATATGTCGTCCTTTTCATACACATAGTACTAAAGTGTATGAAGTAACACTTCTGGTAGGATACTCACATATAGCTTTGCTTTGAGACCACCATTGACCCTGGTCAAGTATCCAACACCTTTAGCTGTGAAACAACCTCATATCATCAGGCTTCCTCCACCAAACTTAACAGTTCCTTCAATTTATCAATCCATTAGCCCTCTTTTCCCTTGTTTCTTCCAGACCAACTTGCACCCATCAGAGCCCAGTCTATTTTCTTTTATCTCATCGCTCAAACTCACCAGTTTCCAATCTTCTACTGTCCACTATTCATATATTTTTTTTTAAACTTGAGTCGACGCTTCTTATGACAATATTGTCGAGGCTTCTCCCCTCACCTTCTTTCGGGCCAACATTCCAGACTTGTGTAATTGTGTCATATCACTATTACAAAGCATACCAGCAGTTACATACCATTACTGTTAAAACATACTACCCTTCAAACACTGATGGCTCATGCACACAACTGTATGTATTTTGTGGTCCGCAAAAAACGGATCCGCAACAAATACGAATGACATCCACATGCATTCCGTATTTTGCAGAACAAAACAGCCGGTCCCTAATAGAACAGTCATATCCTTGTCCATAATGCGGACAATAATGGGACATGTTCAATTTTTTTTTGCGGAACGGACATGCAGACATATGGAAGCTGAATGCACACGGATTAACTTCCTGTTTTTTTTGCGGACTCATTAAAATTAATGGTTCTACATACGGTCCGCAAAAAAACTGAAAGGACACAGAAAGAAAATACATTCATGTGCATGAGCCTTAAGATCTATCCCAAAAACCCGTCTGGCTGCCACTCCTACTTGAACTGATATTCTTACTGGTACAACGGACAGAGATCAAAGTGGTGTGGGCATCCGCCGGTGATCACTGCTAAGCCGTTACTGTGATTCCTACTGCAATATTTGATAGTGAGAGTGTTTTCCAGCCATTAAAAATAGTTAAACATTCCCCCCTCAACATGTTTCGCCAGCTCCCTGGCATCATCAGGGGTTAGGGCAATAATACATGTGAGTGCTGTGCCTGTGGATTATGTAGACTCTGTTTGGAGGCTCATCACAATTGACCCAATGATGCACAGTTACGAACCCCCCCCCCATGTAATACATCCTCCACCGGCATTCATTCCTGATTGTTTGCCTTACCTGTGACGTGTTTAGTAGTGTTGAGCGAGCATGCCTACGCTCGGGTAGTGTTGAGCGAGTTCGGCCGAGCATGCCTACGCTCGGGTCCGCTCGGTGTTCGGCCAAACACCGAGTGTACTTGAGCGCAATGCTCGAGTCTCTTTCCCGCACGTTTGTTCGCTGCTATGCAGCGAATAAACGTGCTGGACAGTACTGGCATTCACTGTAATCTTGATTTGTATGCTAATGCTACGCATTGTGCGGTAATGCGTACAAATTCATTAGCATACTTTTGTGAAAAGTGAAAGGAGTCTGACCTTTTTCTATTAACCAGACACCCTCCCCTCTTCCGAGCGGGGGGTGCCTGGTTTAGTCCCATTGACTAACATTATGCTAGTTTAGTCCCATTGACTAAGCACTCGAGCACCCCCTAGTGCTCGACTAGAGCACCCGAGCATACGTGCACAGAGGTGCTCGCTCAACACTAGTGTTTAGCTTGTCTCAGAACGTAACTGCCTATGTATTAGGACTAGGAATATCGGTGTAATTCCCCTAAAAATTACAGGGTGACTGCGCCTGCATTTAACCGTAATTTTCCCAGTGCTAATAGGGCATATCTGCATATGTTTTTGATCTTAGTTTCTTGACACTGCAGGTCCATGCATCTCTATATCTTGATCACCCTATGGCTTAGGCTACTTTCACACTAGCGTTTTTGCTGGATCCGACAGGGATAAGCAAAAACGCTTCCGTTACTGATAATACCACCATCTGCATCTGTTATGAATGGATCCAGTTGTATTATCTTTAACATTGCCAAGACGGATCCGTCATGAACTCCATTGAAAGTCAATGGGGGATCGATCCATTTTCCACTGTGTCAGAGACAATGGATCCGCCTCCATCGACTTGCGTTGTGGGTCATGACGTTTTGATCTCCGGTATAGGAACGCAACCAAATGGAACAGAATGCATTTTGGAGCACTCCGTTCTGTTCAGTTCCGTTTTGCCCCCGTCGACAATGAATGAGGAAAAATGTGAAGCCTTTTTGTTTCCAGTATTGAGACCTTATGACGGATTACAATACCGGAAAACTGAAACGCCAGTGTGAAAGTAGCCTTAGGTTATTGCTGCAATGAGCTGAATACTGAAATTCAAGCCATCTCATCCGCATTCCCACTTAAATCAGTTGATGGGGTGTCTGCTATGATCTAAGCTACCGATCCCATGGTGTCTACAATTTTTGGATTCTTATGGTCTGTCTTGGATCGTTTGGTAAGTTGACTTGCTAAAATTGATTCCACAATTTTAGTGACTAGGAGAACATCTACATTGGGTCTCTGTACATATAGTCACTTCCATTGGGTTTTTTCATGCCTTCATCTGTGAATTGAAACCACAATACAGTGCCAAATCCATCGCAATACACCACCACTGGGTTCCTTTAGGATTCACTGAGGTGTGAATAACACTATTTTTCTGGTCAAGTTTGATTGCATCTGCAATGGAGGCTAATTCATATTTTCACCATATCCTAAGCTTTCTGTTTCTTACCAAATTCAAAGCGGATTGTGTGGCTGGAATGTCTACATATAAATTCAATGGTATAAGCAAAATAAAAATTAAAAAATATACATAACAGAGCTCCCATAGAAGCATATGGGGCCTCTGCTGTACCTTCTGGGAGTTTTTTATTCTGTCCATTCTGCAGTAAACCAACTGGATAAAATGGGACGTCCTCCATATGGTGCATTGCTATTCTTGGGTTAATTCCATGATTAATGTAAAAAATGAAAATCAGAAATCATACAGTACATGTCAGTCTCATTCTAACAAACCTAGAACAAGCCCTGTACCTCACATGGATCCAGAGATCTCCTCATTCCTGAAAGCTCAAGGAGGGGTCTTTTCTGCTACAGCTCAGGGGACGTGTCCATTCTGCTGCAGCTCTCTTCCTATCACAGCTCGGAAGGCAGTTGAAGGATGAGATTGAGCATGTGCGGCCTTCTCAATGAGCAGAACAAAGAAATAAGAAAAATGACCAACAGCAGGTGGCGCTATACAGATATATCTTATTGAATAACTCAGTGGCTATGCTAAATTATTAATTGCATGCACTTACAAAGGTATTCAGATCCAGGTGCTGGTTTGAAAACTGTAGAATATTTTTTTGTGGGACAACTCCTTTAATTGCTTTATACCTTTCTTACCAGGCCAATATTTCAATTTTAACAATGGGCCTAGCTAACTGTGAATAATCAATTTCTGAGCCTACCTACATGTATTTGATATTATTTTTCACAGGACATATTCGATATGTCTTTTGTGCTATTAAATGACAAATATAATATAGAAAAAAAATAAATTGATGGAAAGAAAAACAATGAAAATTTATGAAAAGACACATGTTTCTTTTATTATCAATTTTTTTCTAACTGTTACAAAACATTCAAAGAAATTATTACCATATGTTTATGTTATGAAAATAGATGCTACTTGTGTAACTAATCTCCTGGCTCGGCTAACAGGCATGGGATTTAGCCGGTTCCCTCAAGTTTTTTTTTAAAAAATTCCTTTTTTTCTCTCAGTTATATATACTACAGTGCAGTGAACAATTCTGTCGTGTGCGGTATAGTAGCCGCACTCTAGTGTTGACACCAACAAGTGACCAAGTTAGTTGAGGTAGCAGGTGAAGCACATAAAATTTTACACTGATACAGCATGACGGTGAACCCAGAGTGACCAAGTTACACTCAGGTAGCAGGTGAAGCACATAAAATTTTACACTGACACAGCATGGCGGTGAACCCAGAGTGACCAAGTTACACTCAGGTAGCAGGTGAAGCACATAAAATTTTACACTGATACAGCATGGCGGTGATACCACCAATGCCTTGGTCAGACTGATATTGCAGTCAAATGGCTGTAGGTGAGCCTCCCAAAAATTTGTTTTGGAGTGTCTGAAGTTGACCCTCCTAAAAAATTGTTTTGGAGTGTCTGTAGTTGACCCTCCTGTAAAATAGTTTTGGAGTGTCTGTAGTTGACCCTCCTGTAAAATTGTTTTTGAGTGTCTGTACTTGACGCTCCTAAAAAATTTATTGGAGATTTATTGGAGAGAGGGCTTGTAGGTGGCCCTCCGTAAACATTGTTTGTAAAGAGCGCCAGTTGGCCCTCAGAAACATTGCCTGGCAAAGGACTTGGATAGTGTTGGATAGTTTCAGCTTGTGCACCAGGGACTGTTGATATTTATTCACTCTCATACTCCTTTCCTCTACAGGAATGAGAGTAGAAAAGTTCTGCTTGTACCGGGGGGTCCAGGAGGGTGAACACCCAGTAATCAGTGTTGGCAAAAATGCGAGGGTCACGGGAAAGGCAGCCTAACATGAAGTCAGCCATGTGCGCAAGAGTCCCAACATGCAAGAATTCCCTTTCCTCAGTAGGCTGACTCTCCATTTCCTCCTCCTCCAACTCCTCCTCTTCAGCCCATACACGCTCAACAGATAAGAAGGAATGAGCATAGGTACCCTCTTCAGTCTCGCCAACAGTCTACTTCTCTACCTCCTCTTCCTCCTCATCCTCCTCCAATACCCGCTGGGAAACAGACCTGAGGGTGCTCTGGCTATCAAGCAACGTATCTTTTTCCCCCATCTCCTGTGACAAGCGCAAAGCCTCTGACTTTATGCTGAGCAGTGAGTTTTTCAGCAGACAAAGCAGCGGGATGATGACGCTGATAATGGCGGCATCGCCGCTGACCATCTGTGTTGACTCCTCAAAGTGGCTTAACACCTGACAGATATCAGACATCCACGTCCACTCCTCATTGTAGACTTGAGGAAGCTGACTAACCTGACTACCAGTTCTCGTGGAAGTTGTCATCTGGCAGTCTACAATCACTCTGCACTGCTGGTAAACCCTGGCTAAAATGTGTAATGTGGAATTCCATTGTGTGGGCACGTCGCACAACAGTCGGTGAGCTGTCAGTTGTAGGCGCCGTTGCACTGCCCTGAGAGTGGCAGCATCTGTGGTTGTGGAAATGCGCACAGATGTGTCGCACCTTGGTGAGCAAATCAGACATATTGGGGTAGGTCTTGAGGAACCGCTAAACCACAAGATTGAACACGTGGGCCAGGCAGGTTTTATATGCAGTGTTTATATGGGTTGTTGTTACTTTGGGAAATAGTATTGGCGTATAATGGCACATGTGTTAGTCTGCCGAGTTGCAGAGCCGCCACCAGGTTACGCCCGTTGTCACACACAACCATGCCTGGTTTGAGTTTCAGCAGCGCCAGCCAAAGATCGGTCTGCGCTGTGATGCCCTGTAACAGCTCTTGGGCGGTGTGCCTCTTGTCACCTAAGCTCAGCAGTTTCAGCACCGCCTGTTGGCGCTTATCCACGGCAGTGCTGCTGCGCCTAGAGCTACCGACTGAAGGCGCCGTGCTCACAGATTGTATTTTGAGAGGAGGAGGAGGGGTTGGAGGAAGAGGCATAATAAGTCTGAGAAACAATTTTTCACTGCACTGTAGGATATATGAATGAGAGAAAAAAAATTATATTTTCTAGACTCCGGCTAGTGTGCAACACATGACAGAATTTGTACTGCACTGTAGGATATATAACTGAGAAAAAAAACGTATACCCTAGACTGACGCTACTGTACAGCACACAACATAATTGTTCACTGGACTGTAATATATATAACTGAGAGAAAAAACATATTCCCTAGACTGCACTACAGATCTCAGCAAGCCAAGGTAGAGCAGCAGCAAAAATTAGTACTGAGAGGACTTTGGGCAATTTCTTTTGGGTCTGTGTGGACCACGTGCTGTCCCTTCTGCCACCAGTCGCTGTGCACAGTGTGCAGCCAAGATGGCGGTAGGTGAACTATAAGTCCCAGCCAGCAGCCGAGAGGAGGACCAAAAAAAGGTCGTTGTAGCCCTTAGAAGGACCGTTGGGTTCTTTGTGGATGATTCCTGCCTAACCACATTCTAATTTCACGCCCTAACAGTGTGCAGCCAAGATGGCGCTAGCTGCACTACAAGTCCCAGCCAGCAGCCAGGAGGAGACAAAAAAAAACTTGCTTGTAGCCCTTAGAAGGGCTGTTGGGTTCTTTGTGGATGATTCCTGCCTAACCAACATCTAAATTGAGGCCCTACACCCTCCCTGACAGTGACAGACAACAGCTCTATCCCTAATCTTATGCAGCAGCCAGGAAGAGACCAAAAAAAAGGTGCTTGTAGCCCTTAGAAGGGCTGTTGGGTTCTTTGTGGGTGATTCCTGCCTAACCAACATCTAAATTCAGGCCCTAACACTCTCCCTGACAGACAGCAGCTCTAACCCTAATCTCATGCAGGCGGCGTCTGACATTGACCGCCATTCCGTGTCAGGGTAAAATTTTAAGTGCTTCACCTGCTACCTCAGTCTCACTTGGTCACTCTGGGTTCACCGCCATGCTGTGTTAGGGTAAATTTTTGGGTGATTCACCTGCTACCTCAATCTAACTTGGTCACCAAGCTGTCACCACACTGTGTCAGGCTTATGCCTGCGTCGTGGGGCGGGGGATAGGAACGCAGTGCCAGCATAGGCAGTGGTGTCACCCTCAGGCGGTGATGGACCTTCGTTGCACCTAGTTGGGTGCTTTACTAACATGTGATGGGCATGTGCCTTGCCCATCTTTGTCTGGGTCAGCACAATTGTCTTGAGGGTCACCACCAGGCTGTTGCCCAGAATTTGGCATAATGGTACGATTAGGCAGCCTCAGAGGCATCCATGCATGCTGCCCCTGCTGTTTCCTGTCCATTTCCGTGGTGTTTCCATCATTTTCTGAGGTTTCCAGGTTTTAACGCAACCTTCCCTGTGCAGAGCTTTGGTCCCCTGCAAAAAATGCTCGAGTCTCCCATTGACTTCAATGGGGTTCGTTATTTGAAACGAGCACCCGAGCATTCGGAAAAATTCAACTCGAATAACGAGCACCCGAGTATTTTAGTGCTCGCTCATCTCTAACTGTAGTATATATAACTGAGAGAAAAAAAGGAATTTTTAGACTGCAGCTAATTTAACGCAAACCACTCAATTTTTCACTGGACTGTAGTACATATAACTGAGAAAAATTCATATTTTATAGACTGACGCTGCTGTACAGCACACTACAGAGTTGTTCACTGGACTGTAGTACATATAACTGAGAAAATACGTAGTCTTTAAATGGTGGCTATGCTACCGAAAACCGCATAAGTGAAATGTGAGAACATAAAACAAATTACTTTGTAAAAAGTTTTTTAATGGTACAAAAGTAGCAAATCTGACAAAAACGTAATAAATTTTAAAGTTTGTAAAAGTTTGTAAGACAGGTCTTAGTAAAACTTTGAGTTAAGACACAAGAGACATGAATTCTGTGATATATTCAGAAACATCTTTCCTCCTCCTGGGTAATTATAAATCTGTGATCATCGCCCGGGATTGTCCCAGCACAGTATAAATCTCCTACACAGCTCCCGCTCACTTCCAGTAAAGAATTTTACATTAGGACAAGCCTCCTGTTACTATTCTGGTAAGTCCACCTGACATTGATATTTCTATTGTATATTATATTTTGTGAATTTTTATACTACACAGGGCAAGTAAAATTAATCTAGGGTGTAACAACACTGATTAGTGAATATTCTAAGTGCCTGTTGAGGACATTTACTTTATCATTCATTTAGGATATTTCTTCCTTTATTTTATATGTATTTGTATATGTATTTTTTCTTTACCTTTACAAATCATTCAATAAGAAAAGAAAGTCTGCAGCATTTCCTATAACCTTTCAGACTGAGAGGTAAAGCATTTACAACATTAACGGCTAAGATTTATAATAAAGCCTTCCAGGCTCACAAAGAGCTCAGTAGGAAATGTAAAAATGACATAAAGTTGGTTCAATTAGTCAAAGAAAATCAAACTGTTAACAATGCTAAAATAAATCCAAAAGACTTGCATAAATATATGCATAAAAAAGTAAGTGGAAGGTTGCTGTCTCATTTACCATTTTCTACGCTTGGATTAGACATAGAAAGTGTCTAAATGTAAGACAGCAAGGAAGCCGTCATATTTACAACTGGTGGTGGATCTGCTGAAAATATGAAAAGGCTCCGGCCTTTACATAACTTCAGCAGATCCACCGCTGCGTCAAAATCTACCCCAGCTTTGGAAGCTGTCTTACATATAGACCAGTTTCTATGCCTATGTGTAAACCAGGTGTAGAAAATGGTAAATGAGATGGGCCTGCCAGCATGTCCCCTTCCCCACCAATGCCACGCCTACCTTTTTTAAAGAGAACCTGTCATCACCTTTATGCTGTCCATGCTACCAGCAGAATAAAGTACAGACAGGTGAGCTGATTTCAGTGATCTGTCATTTATAAGTTAAAAGTAAGTGATTGCCGAGAACCAACATCACAAACATTGCAGACTAGGCCTGGAAAAGAGTCAAATCTTCATGAGAAGAGTCCTGGTTATTCATGAATTCCTGCTCTCCCCGCCCACCTGCTGATGACTGACAGTCTTCTAACTAGTTTTCTCCCCTTCTCTCTAGAAGAGAACTGCCAATCATCAGCAGTTGGGGGAGAGCAGGAGATTAGGAATAACCAGGACTCTTCTCAGGTAGATTTGACTCTTTTCAAGGCTTGGGCTTCAATGATTATGATGCTGGTTCTCAGCAACCGTTTACATTTAGCTCATGAATGACACACCGCTGGAATCAGCATTTCTCTCTCCTTTTTATGCTGCCCTCAGTACAGTCAGCATAAAGTTGATGACAGGTTCCCTTTAAACTAGATGTGATTGGGGAAAAGTCACAGATTTCCGCTCAAATAACCTTTCTGTGTCCGAAATACACCTAATAAAGGCATATTTCTGGATAGTAAATGACCCCCTAACTCTCTAAAAGATTATTTAAACAATATAACTGTAGACAAGAAAGAAAAGGCAAAAATATTAACCTATTTATGGAGTTAGCCTAGTTTGGTACTTAAAGGGGTTGGCCCACAAAAAGTATTCTAGAGTTTTTAAACCAGCACCTGTTTCGGAATACTTTTTTAATTGCATGTAATTAAAAATTTTGTAGCTACTGAGTTCATTTAAAGGGGTTATCCCATGACTAATGTAAAAATGAGAATCAGACATCATATAGCATGGAAGATGACAGTCTCTTTTAAACCAGCCCTGTACCTCACATGAATCCAGAAATCTCTCTATTCCTTCCTCTGCTAGACTTACATCAAACTGAAAAGCTCAAGGGGTGTGTCTTTTCTACTGCAGCTGAGGGGCGTGTCTCGGCTCTCCATATCACAGCTCAGGAGACGTGTCTTAGCTCTCCATATCACAGCTCAGGAGACGTGTCTCAGCTCTCCCTATCACAGCTCAAGGGGCGTGTCTCATCTCTCCATATCACAGCTCAGGAGACGTGTCTCAGCTCTCCTTATCACAGCTCAGGAGACGTGTCTCAGCTCTCCCTATCGCAGGTCAGGAGGCGTGTCTCAGCTCTCCCTATCGCAGCTCAGGAGGTGTGTCTCAGCTCTCCATATCACAGCTCAAGGGGCGTGTCTCAGCTCTCCTTATCACAGCTCAGGAGACGTGTCTCAGCTCTCCCTATCGCAGCTCAGGAGGCGTGTCTCAGCTCTCCCTATCGCAGCTCAGGAGGTGTGTCTCAGCTCTCCATATCACAGCTCAAGGGGCGTGTCTCAGCTCTCCCTATCACAGCACAGGAGGCGTGTCTCAGCTCTCCATATCACAGCTCAGGAGACGTGTCTCAGCTCTCACTATCACAGCTCAAGGGGCAGTTGAAAAATGAAACTGAGCATGTGCGACCATCTTAGTGAGCAGGACAAAGAAAAAAGAATAAAACAATCATCAGGTGGCATTATACAGATACATTTTATTGAATAACTCACTGGCTATACTAAATTTTTAATTACATGCAAATACAAAAGCATTCAGATCCAGGTGCTGGTTTGAAAACTCTAGTATATTTTACGTGGGACAACCCCGTTAATAAAATGTATTTGTATAGCTCCACTTGCTGTAGTTTTTCTTATTTCTTTGACCTGCTCACTGAGAAGGCCACACATGCTCAGTCTCATCCTTCAGACTGCCTCCTGAGCTTTGATAAGGAGAGAGCTCCTGAGCTACAGCAGAAAAGACCTCTCCTTAGGCTGCCAGGTTGATATAAGTCTAGAAGGGTAATTGGAGCAATAAATGTGGAGATCTCTGTATCCAAGTGAGGTACAGGGCTGGTTCTAGCTGTGATAGAGCTTTGTCATGTACTATATGATGGCTGATTTTCCTTTTTTACTATAATCATGGGATAACCCCTTTAAGGCTAGGTGATTTTCTCAGAGCCATTGTTTTTACTGTTTAGTTTTATTTTACTGTGTGGACTGTGCAATAAAAATTACATGATTTATTATGTGGGTTAGTACGATCAAGGTGATACCAAATTTTTATATTTCTTTCTTGTGTTTTACTACTTTTAAACATTTTTTAAAAATTGCTTTGTTTCACCATATTCTGACAACGTCTACATTTATGGTCTTTAGATAATCTTTTAGAGTGTACTTTCACTACAGAATCGAGGATGAATGGAAGTGCTGTACTTATATATAAACTAAATACACCCCAAAATAGGTTGCATTAGACTGCACATTCACTACAGAATCACAGATGGATGGGTGTACTTATAGATACAAAATGACCATGCCAAAAAGTGATACAAACAGGGGTTTTGGGGTGTATTTTGTTTATATATTTCAGTACATACATACATACATACATACATCCTTGCTTCTGGGGTGAAATTGTGATCTGATGCAACCAGTTTGGGGTGTATTTATTCTATATATGAGGACATCCATTCATCCTTGATTATAGAATGAAACTGCAGTCTGATACAACCAGTTTTGGGGTATATAGCTACCCAAAAACCCCTCCCCCAAAAAATGAATTAATGAGGTGGACAGAGAAATATAAAAAAGAACAAGGAGCAGGTTGCACAGACTGATTTTATTTAATAGTTGCTATACGAAATTTTAATTACATGCAAGTACAAAAGTATTCAGATCCATGTGCTACTCTGAAAAATGTAGATTTTTGTGGGAAATTGGCTTACTAAAAAGCATACATTTTTTACAAGATGTGACACATAAAAATTATGTTTGTAAGTATGAGAAAAACACAGAAAACAGAATCTTAATAGAAGACCAGTGTAACCACAATAGCCAGGAATACACAGACAACTTTCTCTGCTTACTTTACGTGCAAGCCCTAGGGGGCAAGTCTGCAACTGGTCGACGATCCATATTGCAAAGGTAAAAGACATATGTTCACGCTCAGAGACAAAACACCACAGAAACAGAATCGTATGGAAAATGGTTAGAACAGAATAGACAATACAGTACCAAAAACACAAAGGGAAGCCAAGCTGAAGTCAGAACCAGAAGAGAAACACAGTACCAAAACACAAGACATAGAATGGTCAAAAGCAAGCGGAGGTCAATAATATTCGCAATCCAAACGCACACAAAACCAGAAACAGGAGCATAGCTAGGGAGTCAATGACTATCTCTGGCACTGGTATAAGGCCAGGAAGGGGTTTAAATAGAGCACTGAGTCCCAGGACCAGAACCTGATAGGTTATGACACGACGCGCCATTAGTCAGAACACTAACATACAGGCTCAACGTAAAAGACAGAAATAGTTGAGCAATCAGCCCACTGCTAGTCGTCTCCAGCACAAGCCCACCGAGGGGAGAAAAGACATTGTATTGTGTGGCTAATCACACTGCCCCATCACCGGGGGTGTGGCTTGGCAGTGAGTCTCTCCAGGCACAGTCACGCACAAGTTGAAGATTTTGCTCCTGGAGCCCGGACAGGTAAGTTCATGATAACCAGAGCAGTAATCAATAATGCTACAAGGAATGCCACTGGGTCACCATGCATTACCACTCCATTACCAGGGATAAAAAATCAATCACCTTCATACTATGCTTTCATCCTCTCAATTTTTATTCATATTAGTTTTTATGTGCTCAAATGTATGATGCAGTTTGTGATTTTTTTCTAGATATTCTATGATTATACTAATGAAGAATGAAACGTCCTTTCAATATTTTTACATTTTGCCATTTTCTGGTGAGACAAGGAATAAACCGCTCATCACCACTTTCTTCCTCTTGATATATCTGGTCGGAGTCCTTATCAATTCCTCCATTATTACAGTCATATGTCTGGAAGTTCAGTTACATGAACCAATGTATCTCTTTATCTGTAATTTGTCCATTGTAGACATATTATTTATATCGGTCACGGTTCCTAAATTACTTTACATGTTATTGTCCGGAAATCACTTTGTCTCCATCCCTCAATGTTATACTCAGTTCTACTTTCTTATTGCAGTTGCAGCTGCAGAAGATTTTCTTCTCTTCATTATGGCTTATGACCGATATGTGGCTATCTGCCTCCCCTTACATTATCATCGGATCCTAAGTAGGAGAAATTGCATCTTGATAACTATTGGATTATGGACAGTCACATTTTTAAACGCTCTTATATTTGTAACTTCGAATTTGAACATGTCCTCCTGTCACTCCAACCTCATCCACCAGTTCTTCTGTGATCTTAAGTCACTAACAAAGACCTCTTGTACCGGCACACCAATGTTTTATGTTATCACAGGCATAGAAATTTTAATCTTTGCATTTATTCCGATGATGTGCATTTTTATTTCTTACATTAACATTTTCTCCATCATCTTCAGGATGAAATCAAACGAAAGCCAAAAAAAAGCCTTCTCCACCTGCTCATCCCACGTGACTGTCATTTCTCTTTACTATGGGACATGCTTAGTCGATTATCTATTACCACCTTACTCTGATGTTCTGGATTTACTCACTAATATAGTATTTGCCACTATCACCCCCATGATAAATCCTATCATCTACAGTCTACAGAACTCCAATGTACAATCTGCATTCCTGGGGTTAGCAAAGGAAATATTTATTCTAAAGAACAGATTTTAGTGGAAACACAAAATAAAATAAAAAACTGGAGAAGAATTCTTTGTAAAAGTACTGGTAAATCATTGAACCACTGGCCCACTTAAGTGTTTATTCATCTGTTTATTTTTATTTTCAAATAAAACTGACTTGTAATTTCAAGTGATTCCTTATGAGTTCTCTACAGCTCCCATTCCGATGTTCTGTGGTCCCCCCACCCCCCTTCCCCATCAACCTCCACTTCCTGGTCCCTCTCAACACTCAGAAAAAGACTTGTGGCTACAGCAGTGACCTGAACATCAGAATGGGAGGACTGGTAATGTGGATATCACAGATGTGATTGTTGGCACATGCTCCATGTAAAAAATGCATTCCATTAGTGAACAGGTGCCACGCTACTATCCCTGCCTCACCAAGTTATTACATTTGTTCCTAGTTTTGTAAAAGAATTGTGCTAATAGATTAATCCAGGATCCAGACTAATACTCCCGAGGAAGCCACAAATATACAGTACAGACCAAATGTTTGGACACACCTTCTCATTCAAAGAGTTTTCTGTATTTTCATGACTAAAAATTGTAGATTCACACTGAAGGCATCAAAACTATGAATTAACACATGTGGAATTATATACTTAACAAAAAAGTGTGAAATAACTGAAAATATGTCTTATATTCTAGGTTCTTCAAAGTAAACACCTTTTGCTTTGATTCAAAAATATGAGAAAAATCCCCAAACCATTCTACTTGAACTTCCATGTTTTATAGTCTTTACAGTGTACTTTGGTTTGAATTCAGGGTTTATTGGTTGATTTACAAACTGCTGCCTTTAGACTCTTATTCTCATCTGTCCATGCAATGTTCCACTACTTCTCTTTAGACCAGTCAGTGTGCTTTTTGGCAAACTGTAACCTTTTAACATGTTTTTTTCTCAGCAATGATATTAGTGTTTCTAGCAAATAGTTTTGCAAAAAATAAAAAGGAAAAAGTGCTAAATAAAAGTGTTCACTGTCACCAACTATCTTTTTATGACCTCTTGTGGGAAATAATTTGTGGCAAAAATATATTTGAAAAATTAGTAATAAACCAATTACAACAAAATAATAATAAGATGAAATATTAATAAAATACAAATAAAAGTAAAAAAAAAGAAAGAAAAAGTGCAAAATGTTAAAAAAAAGTGTCAGTGTCTTTTTATGACCTCTTAGGGGACGTATTATGTAGCAGAAAAATATTAAAAATTAAGTTATAAAAATATTTTATATTATCTTAGTAGTCCAACAAATAAAAAAGTTACAACCAATTGAACCACCACATGTGTTAAATCAGAAAAAAACTGTCTGGTCATTAAGATCTTTTCAGGCCTGATCAATAAAGTGTTAGCCAATGAGTGCTTTCCTGGCTAGTAAGGTAAGATGCTTACTGATTACTATATGGCACCTGTATCTGGGAACTGGAGGTGGTAATGACCAGTGACTGCCGTCCTCTGCAGTGAAGCTAAGCGCTGATTTATGAATAGCAGTCAGGATGGAAGGAAATGTTAACACTTTTCTGTTTTTTTCCAGTAAAAATTATTCCTGCACCATGACCCAGTCCCTGCACCGTTTACACCTGGCAGTTCATAACCATAGTCATACCGCTCCAGTCAATGATTTATTTCAACATTGACATGCTGCTTGTGGCCATATCAATGCTGAAGCCAGTCATTGGCTGGAGAGGTGTATGTGACCACACACAGTGCAGGAACCGGAAGATGGAGAGAGCTGGGGCAGTGCAGAGGACCAGAGAGGCCAATTATTTTCTGCACTTTTTTATGTGTTTTCCTCTCCAATTAAATTCTTGATCAAAGTTCTTACTTATTCAGCACAATGTTCGGAAGAACCCATTTTACTCACTGAGCATGGTCTAAAACCAGCAACATTTGCTGCCCTCCTTCTTTAGGAAAAGGATTAACTTCTGAGCCTTCACACTGAGATTGGGCCACCAAGTGGGAAGAATATGATTAAGCAGTGTGGCCTATGTGGTTTATAGTTATTTGTAATGAATTTATTTGTAACAAATCAAATTTCTTAGCGAACCGACAGAAAAAAAACATCTTAGGCAGTCAGTGACAGTAAGAAATCAATCAAGCTTGTATTCTACTGCCAGGGACAGTGAAGGGAAAGGCTAGAATTACAAAGAAGAAGAATTGTGTGTGCAGAATAAGGACAGGCAGGAAAGCTGTCAGCCAGGGAGTGAGAAGTGAGGAGCTGAGGCTTAGGGTGCCTCCCAGCACAACTCTGCTGCTGCAAACCTCAAAAGCAGCTACCTGCAAGGGCATTTTTTTTGTGTTTTACCGATTTTCACAGAAATCCTTTTTTTATTGGGAGGGGGGAATAAGAGAAAACTGTACCACACGTGTTCTACCATCAATCTATAATAGCACATAGAATACTAGTAAGAGCTCTGTGACAGGTCATCTCACATATTATTTTTTTTTTGTTTGAAAAAATGTAAAAATCAGTGATTGAGAACAAAATATTAGGACTAAATCAGTTTTTATGTCCACACACAGTTCCAAACTTTTTTGAAGGGTTTACTGGATTTAATTAAATCAGCATATGGGTTATCAGTAGACTAATACACAGGGTAGGGCAACAATTTGTGAGTGTTAAAGTTAAACTGAGCTTCAATCATCCGTTTCCATTCTATATCCACATGGGTGTATTTTTGTTTTGAGGGGGGTTCAATTTTTTTAAACCGGCATACGGGTGATCAGTACACCAATATACAGGGTAGGGCAACGATTTACCTATGAGTGTTAACATGAAATTTAACATCAGGCCTTAATCATCCATTTTCGTTTAATGTATTTCCACACAGTTGTAATTTAATTTTTTTGGGGACTTGTTCAATTTAATTAAACCAGCCTATAGGTGATCAGTACACCAATACAGACACAAGCTAGAGAAATAATTTACCTGTGAGTGTTAATGTGAAATTTAGCATCAGGCCTCAATATAGGGGAGAACAACAATTCACCTTTGAATGTTATCGTGAAGATAAATGTCAGGCCTCAGTTGTCTGTTTCTGTGTATTCTATATTCACATGGTTGGAATTACTTGTTTAATTACTTGTTTAATTTAATTAAACCAACATATATATAGGTGATCAGTATGTGAATACTCAGACTAGGGTAACAATTAACCTGTCAGTGTTAACACAAACTTAAGTGCCAGGTTTTAATCATCCATTTCCGTTTATCAAAGTTTTAATTTTTTTTTGTGGGGGGACTAGTTCAATTTCATTAAACCAGCATATAGTTGATCAGTACACCAATACACAGGGTAGGGCGACAATTTACCTGCGAGTGCTAACGCGCAATTGAGCATCAAGTTCTCAATCAACCATTTGTGTTTATTGCATTTCCACATGGTTGGAATGCAATAAACACACTTGGGGGGGGGGAGATGTTACTTATAAAGTTAAAAATACATTTTATAACTTTTTTGTAAGAAATAAAAGTGAATTAACCCCTTCCTGCCACAGTCAGGATAGTCACAGCGACCTGCAGTGCCATATGCATACTGCGGATTACAGTTAACAACTTACTGCCCCAACATATAAGGTCGTGTAGAGATAAGCAAGGGGTTATAGAAATTTCATGTTCCGCATCTTGCATGAGACCTAAATTTAGAAGTTGACTTAAAAATGTTCTTAAAGGTTAAACAAAACCTCAATAGACAGATCTCAATAATCTTAAAATCCTAATGTCTGGACACAAGAGACATGCATTATGTGATATAATCATAAACATCTTTTCTCCCCCTGGGTAATTACTGTATAAATCTCTGATCATCACCCGGGATTGTCCCAGCACAGTATAAATCTCCTACACAGCTCCCGCTCACTTCCAGTAAAGAATTTTACATTGGGACAAGCCTGCTGTTACTATACTGGTAGGTCCACCGGACATTGACATAATTTAATATAAATTACATTTAATTAATTATTATACTACATAGGACAAATAATTGGATATTGAAATCTAAGATTTAACAAAAATTTTCACTGAATAGTCAGTGCCTTTTGTCAGTATACGTTAAGTGGGGTATTTCTTCCTGATCGGAAGAATATATATATTGTGAGAAGGTGACAGGTAAAATAATGGAGGGTCGCTATATCTCCCCCAGGTTTCTCACATATGTCTGGTGAGTGAGGTTAGGACTAAAGCCGGTCGGTAGCAAAACCTCAGCTGTGAGAAGGCATTTCTATATTAACCCCTACTTATCCCACAGCAGGAAAGAGCCTTCAGGCACAGGTGGGATGTAGACCTCATTGTAGGCCTATAAAGCCTGACCAGACCTGAGTCCTGAGGGTTGACTGTGGAAGAGTGGAGGAGTAAGGTTCGGTCTTCAGACGGTCTGCTGGTGAGAGACCAGAGCTACTGGTGCTGTCATTTTTGCCTTTTTATGTTCCCGTTTTTGCCTGAAGGAAGGCTTGTTTTGTTTGGACTGTGTTTGCTAAAATAAACAAACAGGGCTAAAACCCTGTTTACACCTGCAATTTTGTGTTTGTCTCTGACTGTCTGGGTCCACATTAGCTACCTCTGAGCGTACATTCCCCCACAATATATATATATATATATATATAAAATGACAAAAAACAGACAGCACCTCCTGCAGATGAAAGTCAGGTGCAAGCTACCTGCTGGCTAGTTAAATACTAAACAAAAAATGGCAGCAGCACTAGATAAACCATGACACATGAACATGAGGTGAATATGTGAAAAAAGTAAAAAAGCATAACTGCTATATAGTAAGTAAAGTGGAAGCTCTTAGCGCATATACATGATCATAAATATGTCGGGCTCATCCACCAACGATCAAGGTGGCTTCCAATCGGATGAGTCCTACACTAACACTGACCTGCATCCTACATAAACCGGCAGGCCCATATCAGGGGAACATCTTACCCGGTCAGAAGCTGCACCAGTCTGAACAGGAGTGCTAAATTCCCAGAGGAGGCCAGTCTTCCTCTATATATACAAAATGACAAAAAACAGACAGCACCTCCTGCAGATGAAAGTCAGGTGCAAGCTACCTACTCACCTCATGTTCATGTGTCATGGTTTATCTAGTGCTGCTGCCATTTTTTGTTTAGTATTTAACTAGCCAGTAGGTAGTTGATTTAAAACATGTTCATGAAATAAAAATATAAGAAGATAGATCTTAGTAAATAATGTCTGGACACAAGAGACATGATTTATGTGATATAAATATGAACATTTTTTCTCCTCCTGCGTAATTATAAATCTCTGATCATCACCCGGGATTGTCCCAGCACAGTATAAATCTCCTACACAGCTCCCGCTCACTTCCAGTAAAGAATTTTACATTAGGACAATCCTGCTGTTACTATACTGGTAAGTCCACCTGACATTGACTTTTTATTGTAAATTATATTTTATGAATTATTATACTACACAGGCCAAATAATAAGCTATTTAGGGTCTAACTACATTTATTATTGAGGACGTTTACTTTATTAGTAGGTGAATTTATTGAGGGTATTTCTTCCTTTACGTTATATTTGTGTGTGTGTATATACATACTTTTTTTTAATAATTTTTTTATTTTACAAATCATTCCATAAAAAAAGAAAATCTGCAGCATTTCCTATAACCTTTCAGACTCAGAAGCAAATACTGTATCTCCAGCAGTGACGTCTCCCTAGGATATTGACATATTTAAAATCTACAATTAAATTAAATGTATGCCTAAAATGAACACCTAAAATGTGCACTGGATGCCAACAAGGTTTGACATTTTTAAGGGAAAATGATTTCTATAACTGAGCATTAGGTTTCATTTTACTGTTTTCTGCCTGTAACATGATAGGAATGATGAGCTGAAAGCCTCCCGAGTGGATAGAGGAAAAGATACGAGTCGAGCTGAGAAATCCATAGAAAGATCCATAAATCCATGGCAAAGAAGATCAAACTGTTAACAATGATAAAATAAACCCCAAAAAACTTTTATAAATATATGCGTAAAAAAAAGTTTAAAAAAAAATTAGGTTCATTTATTACATAGAAATACGCCTAAATTAGATGTATTTCTGGCGCAGACTGTGACGCAAAACATAATTTGCATCGAAATCTGTGATTACTCCCCACTCAAACCAGGTCTAAAAAAGTAGGTGTGGAGTGGGCAGGGAAAGGGAGGGTCCAGAAGGCTCTCATTTATCATTTTCTGCACCCGGTTAATGCATAGAAAATGGTCTAAATGTAAGACAGCAATGAAGCCTTCTTACATTCAGAACTAGCAAAGGATCTGCCCAAGTCATGAAGTGGCTCCAGCCTCTACATAACTTTAGCGGATCCATCGCCGCTTCTAAATCTACGCCAGCTTTAGAAGCTGTCTTACATATAGACCATTTTCTATGCCTGAATCAGGTGTAGAAAATGATAAATGAGAGGGCCCTGCCGGCATGTCCCCTTCCCCACCAATGCCAAGGCCACTTTTTTTTTTAAAACTGCGGAGCAAATAAGCCTTCTGCGTCAGAAATACACCTAATAAAATGCTTTGGATTTACTATGGATAGTAAATGACCTCCTAACTCACTAAAAGATTATCTAAAGAATATAACTGTAAATAACAAAGCAAAGGCAGAAATATTAAACCATTAAGAATGTAGCCTAGTTTGGTACTCAAAGGGGTTTTCCCACAACAAATATTGTACAGTTTTCAAACCAGCCCCTGGATCTATATACTTTTGTAATTGCAGGTAATTAAAGATTTAGCATAGTCACTGAGTTATTAAAAAAAAGTATCAGTATGGCACCACCTGGTGATTGTTTTTTTTTGTTCTTTTTTCTTTGACTTGCTCACTGAGATGGCCACACATGCTCAGTTTCATCCATCAACTGCCTACTGAGCTGTGATGAGGAGAGCATGGACACGCCTCCTGAGCTCCAGCAGAAAATACCTCTTCTTGGGCTGCCAGCTTGATATACAACTGCATCTCAATAAATCAGAATATCATCAAAAAGTTGAATTACTGAAAAAAAAACTTTTTGATGATATCCTAATTTATTGAAATGCACTTGTAAGTCTAGAAGTTTAATTGGGGAAATGAATGGAGGAATCTCTGGATCCAGGTGAGTTGGAGGGGTGGTTCTAGCTGTAATAGAGCTTTTTCATGTTCTATATGATGTCTGATTTTCATTTATTCATTTTCATTTTACATTAATGATGAGATCACCCCTTTAAGGCTAGATGATTTTCTCAGAGCCATTGTTTTTATCGTTTAGTTTTATTTTACTGTGTGTACGGTGGTTTAAAAATTATATGATTTATTATGTGAATCAGTGCAATCATGGCGATACCAATATTTTATATCTTTTTTCTTGCGCTTTACTAAAAAATTGTGTTGAGGATGTATACTCCAGTTTCTCTTCAGAACATATAAATCTTTCGCCTTTTACTAAAGATTTCAGAGGAGAGGAGCAAAAGTGAGTTTTGTGGTAATTTTTGCGTGCACCAGCTTGCTGGGACTTAAAAAAATAAAATTAATTAAATAAAAAAATAAAAATTGCTTTGTTTCGCCATATTCTGACACCCACTTTTTTTTTATTTTTTGCCGACACATCTAGGTGAGGGATCAAATTTTACAGGACGAGCTATACTTTTTATAAACACCATTTTGAGATAGATGGGACATCTTTTCTTTTCAGGAGGCAGTGAGCTGTTCTGGCATTGGGGAAGTTTTTTTTTTGCCATTCACCGTGTGGGTTAAATAATGGAATCAGTTAATAGATTTTTTTATAGCGGACACAATACTAATTCTGATTATTAGTGATGAGCGAGCATGCTTGGCCGAACTTGCTGTTTGGCTGAGCATGCCGGTGCTCGGGTACACTCAGTGTTAGGCCGAACACCGGATGTACTCGAGCACCATGCTCGAGTCCCCTCCCTGCACACTAATTAATTGTAATGCCAGTAGCCATCTTAGCTACTGGCATTACACTGATTGACTGGCCGGGAATGCATCATCGGGTGCTATTCCCATCTTGGACAATGGGGACACATCGCTAGGATATGCCCTCATTGTCCTATAGGTACGGGTCCCACCGCTGGCACCTATATCGAGAACAGGGCCCCGAAAGTGAAGGAAGGCACACCGCGCATGCGCATCCACCCTGCATTCATTTGTATGGGGCCGCCGAAAATAGCCGAGCCAGCGCTCAGGTATTTTCGGTGGCCCCATACAAATGAATGGAGGGTAGCCGCGTTCTCGATATAGGTGCGGGTCCGCTGGGACAATGGGCGCATATCCTAGCGATATGTCCCCATTGTCCAAGATGGGAATAACCCTTTAAATACAAAGGACAAACGAACGAGATTTTTCATGCATGAACGAAAGACCTATTGTCTTACTATTGGATGAAAATTTCAAACCCCGACAACTTTTCAGACGATGAAGATTTGTCTTTCGTTGGCTAAAAAGTGATTATTTGCAGTTAAATTTCACTAATTGTCATTTTTGTTGAAATGATTAGTTTTGGAGAACATTAGACCAAAGTGTATGATTATCGTTGAGTGATTCTCAGCGACAATTATATTGTGCAATGCTTAAGCCAAAACACACATCTTCACTAGGGATGAGCAAACATGAAGCAAACTATTTGGATTTGTACCAAATAATACAGTGTCCGGGTACCTGGACCCAAGCAAGGACATTGGTGCCAAAGTCTGTGTTTGTGTTCATTGTTCGGAGTTAAAATAAAGCTTGTTGAAACCCTGCAGAGAAGCCAATTTAAAAGCGTTTGAGCTGTGGGCACTTGGAAGCCATCACAGGAAGCCATTTTTTTGTGTGCAAGACCTTTTACTTGCCACCATCACAGGGAAATCTTATGGTTAATCAGTCTGTTAATTGTGTCTGTGAGACCTATTTTTTGTGGTGCTAAACACCTCCTTTACATCCCTGACAAAGAAATACAATAATTAATATGTTTGATAATTCTGTGGGTGACATAATTCAGCTTCAGCTCGCATGGGTGAGTCGCTTTGCAGAACAGCACCACTTCACAAACAGCAAGTAGGCCTCCATGTGGGATGTGTGTGCCGTGGTCGAGTACTCCACCAACACAGCCAGTAACGATGATGCCATCCTTAGCGTTACTATGCCACTTCTATGTCTCCTTGAAAAAACATAGGGATAACCAGTCAACCATCTGCATAATGTGCTTTCTATCTCTCGATTTATATTCATATTGATTTTTGATGTGCTGAAATGTATAATGCATTTTTTTTCTAGAATGCTATGATAACGGTAATGAAGAATGAGACATCCATTAAATATTTTTACATTTTACCATTTTCACCACTTTCTTCTTCTTGATATATCTGGTCGGAGTCCTTATCAATTCCTCCATTATCACAGTCATATGTCTGGAAGTTCAGTTACATGAACCAATGTATCTCTTTATCTGTAATTTGTCCATTGTAGTCATATTATATACATCCGTCACGGTTCCTAAATTACTGCACATCTTATTGTCTGGAAATCACTTTGTTTCCTTCTCACAATGTTATACTCAGTTGTACTTTTCCTCAGCCGTGGCGTCTGCAGAGGAAATTCTTCTCTTCATTATGGGTTATGACTGATATGTTGCTATCTGCCTCCCCTTACAATATCATCGGATCCTGAGTCGGAGAATTTGTATCCTGATAATTATTGGATTATGGACAGCCGCCTTTTTAAACTCTGTAATATTTGTAACTTCAGTTTTAAACATGTCCTCCTGTCACTCCAACCTCATCCACCAGTTCTTCTGTGATGTTAACCCCTTCGCGACCGGAGCTTTTTTCGGTTCTGCATTTTCGTTTTGCGCTCCCTGCCTTCAAACAGCCATAACTCTTTTATTTTTCTGTTCACATAGCTGTATGAGGGCTTGTTTTTTGCGGGACAAGTTGTACTTTCCAACGCCACCATTTAATATTGCATACGGTGCAGTGGGAAGCGGGAAAAAAATTCCAAACCGGGTGAAATTGCAAAGAAAACGCTATTCGGCTACAGTTCTACGGGTTTCTTATTTACAGCGTTCGATGTGCATTAAAACTGATCCATTACTTTCATTCTACTGGTCAGTATGAATCCGGCAATACCTAATATGTATAGTTTTTCCTGCGTTTTCATAGTGATAAAATAATTAGAAAGTTGCCCTTTTTTTTTTTTTTCCTTGTCAAATCTTGACCCCTATAACTTTTTGGTATTTATGTGTACAGAGCTGTATGGGGGCTCATTTTTTGCGGGCCGATCTGAAGTTTTTATTGATACCATTCTGGGGTGTGTATGACTTTTTGATCACTTTTTATTTAATTTTTTTTAGAAAAAAAAAGCGACAAAAAACAGCAAATCGCCATTTGGACGCTTTTTTCCGCCACACAATTCGCCGTATTGGAATTTTTTTTTTTATATTTTAAAAGTACGGGCGTTTTCGGTCACGGTGATACCCATGATGTCTATATTTATTGTTATTTAGGTATTTATTTTTTACTTATACGGAAAGGGGGGTGATTTGAACTTTTACATCTTTTTTTATTTTTTATATATTTTTTAACATTTTTTTTTAATTTTTTTTTTACTATTAGAAAGCTCAAATATGGGCTTATATATTGTGGCTTTTTTTTTTTTTCTTTATGAGCAATTCTGGGTTTTATAGACTCAGAAAGCCATGAATTGCTCATTTCTTATCCTGGCCTGCCATCTAGTGGCCAGAATAAGAATTGCAGTTTGAAAACTGTAATCCTCACCAGCGAGGATTACAGTTTTCATATGGTGTACAGACACCCCGATTGGCCACACGGGGTGTCTGTACACCACCCGGAAGCGAACGCTTCCGGGTTTAGACGCAACTAGATGCCGAGATCACGTGTGATCACGGCATCTAGTCAACCCGGAAGACGCCGCCGATGTAGTAGGTAGCGGCAAGTCTCTGCTGTTAGAAACAGCAGAGACTTGCCGGCCATGACGCCCGCCACATCCGCGAGCGGGCGCCATGTGCCCGCATCGCCCCAGCGCCGTACATGTACGGCGCTGGTCGCGAAGGGGTTAAGTCACTAACAAAGACCACTTGTACAGGCACACAGATGTTTTTTGTTATTGCAGGCACAGAGATTTTTATCTTTGCATTTATTCCGATGATGTGCATTTTTATTTCTTACATTAACATTTTCTCCGTCATCTTTAAGATGAAATCAAATGAAAGCCAAAAAAAAGCCTTCTCCACCTGCTCCTCCCACATGACTGTAGTCTCTCTTTACTATGGGACATGCTTAGTAGATTATCTTTTACCAGCTTACTCTAATGTTCTGGAGTTACTCACTAATATGCATGATAAATCCTATCATATACAGTCTTCAAAATTCCAATGTACGATCTGTGTTGCTGGGGTTAGCAAAGAAAATGTTTATTCTAAACAACAGATTTTAGTGGAAACACAAAATAAAATAGAAAACTGCAGAAGAATACATTATAAAACTAATGGACTTTATGCATGTAAATCACTAAACCACTGGACCATTTAAGTGGTTGTTCATTTGTTTAATTTAATTAAAGGGGTTCTCCAGGAATTAAGAAAATAAAAATACTTAAAAATTACTTTATAAATATATTCCCAAATACCTTTCATTAGTTATAATGGCTCGTTTTGTCTGGGGAGCAATCATCAGGGGAAACAAAATGGCCGCCGTCCTATTAGTGGACACAAAACCTGTCCTAATCACACAGGAGGAAAATTTACTTCACAAGACTCTCTGCTTGTCAGGGATTATGATCCTGAATACAGATGATAAGATCTTCAGCTGAATCTCTGTAGGAATGGAGTCCATGAGGAGACATGAAGTTCAGAGAGGACGGACAGGACAGACTGTGGTAATGGAGACTGCATACAAGAGCTGTTGGTCATTAGCCACACCTTACCTTCCTCTCATGTCTCCTCATCTTCTCCATTGCCACAGAGATTCACCTGTATTTAGGATCATAATACCTAACAAGTAGAGTAGAGAGGAGGATGAGGCAGCACTATGGCTCATTGTGGTGAAGTAACTTGTCCTCCTGTGTGATTGGGACAGGTTTTGCGTGTACTAATAGGACAGCGGCCATTTTATTTATCCTAGAGATAAATGAGACAAACGAGCCATTATAAATAATGAAAGATATTTGTGAATATATTTATTATAAAATAATATTTAAGTATTTTCATTTTTTTTATTGCTGGAGAACCCTTTTAAGCTCCACAATGATTCCTTATGAGTTCCCTGCAGCTCCCATTCCGATGTTTTGTGGTCCACCTGTCAACCTCCACTTCCTGCAATGAAGCCAATTAACAAGCTTTTAAGCTGTGGACACTTTGAAGCCATCAAGTCATGCGCAGTATTGGCATGGCTGTGAGTGGCCATTACACCATGTGACCATGTACAGTCATGGCCAAAAGTTTTGAGAATGACACAAATATTATATTTTCACATGATCTGCTACCCTCTGGTTTTTATGTGTGTTTGTCAGATGTTTTTATCACATACAGAAATATAATTGCAATCATATTATGAGTAACAAAAGCTTATACTGACAGTTAGAATGAGTTAATGCAGCAAGTCAATATTTGCAGTGTTGACCCTTCTTCTTCAGGACCTCTGCAATTCTCCCTGGCATGCTCTCAATCAACTTCTGGACCAAATCCTGACTGATAGCAGTCCATTCTTGCACAATCAGTGCTTGCATTTTGTCAGAATTTGTAGGTTTTTGTTTGTCCACCCGTCTCTTGATGATTGACCACAAGTTCTCAATGGGATTAAGATCTGGGGAGTTTCCAGGCCATGGATCCAAAATCTCTATGTTTTGTTCCCTGAGCCATTTAGTTATCACCTTTGCTTTATGACAAGGTGCTCCATCATGCTGGAAAAGGCATTGTTAATCGCCAAACTGCTCTTGGACGGTTGGGAGAAGTTGCTCTCGGAGGACATTCTGGTACCATTCTTTATTCATGGCTGTGTTTTTAGGCAAGACTGTGAGAGAGCCGATTCCCTTGGCTGAGAAGCAACCCCACACATGAATGGTTTCAGGATGCTTTACAGTTGGCATGAGACAAGACTGGTGGTAGCGCTCACCTCGTCTTCTCCGAATGAGCTGTTTTCCAGATGTCCCAAACAATCGAAAAGGGGATTCATCAGAGAAAATGACTTTACCCCAGTCCTCAGCAGTCCACTCCCTGTACCTTTTGCAGAATATCAGTCTGTCCCTGATGTTTTTTTCTGGAGAGAAGTGGCTTCTTTGCTGCCCTCCTTGAGACCAGGCCTTGCTCCAAGAGTCTCCGCCTCACAGTGCGTGCAGATGCACTCACACCTGCCTGCTGCCATTCCTAAGCAAGCTCTGCACTGCTGGTAGCCCGATCCCGCAGCTGAAACACTTTTAAGAGACGGTCCTGGCGCTTGCTGGTCTTTCTTGGGCGCCCTGGAGCCTTTTTGGCAACAATCGAACCTCTCTCCTTGAAGTTCTTGAGGATGCGATAGATTGTTGACTGAGGTGCAATCTTTCTAGCTGCGATACTCTTCCCTGTTAGGCAATTTTTGTGCATTGCAATGATGACTGCACGTGTTTCTTTAGAGATAACCATGGTTAACAGAAGAGAAACAATGAAGCCAAGCACCAGCCTCCTTTTAAAGTGTCCAGTGGTGTCATTCTTACTTAATCATGACAGATTGATCTCCAGCCCTGTCCTCATCAACACCCACACCTGTGTTAATGGAGCAATCACTGAAACGATGTTAGCTGGTCCTTTTAAAGCAGGGCTGCAATGATGTTGAAATGTGTTTTGGGGGATAAAGTTCATTTTCTAGGCAAATATTGACTTTGCAAGTAATTGCTGTTAAGCTGATCACTCTTTATAACATTCTGGAGTATAAGCAAATTGCCATTATAAAAACTGAAGCAGTAGACTTTGTAAAAATTAATATTTGTATCATTCTCAAAACTTTTGGCCATGACTGTATACATAAATGCTGGATCACATGATGCGCCGCCATTCTGCTTTGACTGCAGGCAGGGAGAGTGTTAGGGTTTTATTGTTTTCAATAACTCTGTGGGTGACCTGTAGGCATTTTCCATAGGTGAAATCCAGCACCAGTGACACCCAAAATACAATTCTTAATATGGCTGTTCAGTCTGTAGGTGACCTATAGCATTTTTGGGGGCTCAAAACTCCACATTTTCATCCATCTTAGGGATTTAAGAAATTTAATCAGCCTCCTTGGGAGGGAGATACACGTCATCTGTGTCTGTGACCCAAAAATACAAAAGTTAATCAGTCTGTTAATTGTGTAGTGACAAAAAAAGCTATTTTAGGGTCTTTGAACACTGTATTTTCATCCATCAAACTGTTATAGGAGATAATGGGACATAACTCCTGTGTTGGGAGGGAGATGACCCTCATTTGACACGGAAATACAAACTTTAATGTGTCTGTTAATTGTTTTGTGACCTATAGACATTTTTGGGGTGCAAAACACAAAATTTGCACCCATGACACAAAAATACAATTGATCGTCTGTCATCGGAGTTTGGTGGGTGACTGCAGAAAAAATGAGGAGAACATCAAATAGGGGACTTGTCTGTGGTCGCTGGTGGTGGTGGTGCAGGTGGGGCTCCTGTTGCAGGGAGAGGACATTGTAGATCTGTGCCAGCTACACATCTAAATGAAACACCTTCTTTTGGTGCACACAGGCAACTGGACTTTCTGCATCATTTTGTAGCCCTAAATACCACTCTACGAATGGCAAGGGCAGAACAAGTAGAGGCGGTATTAGATTGGATGACTAACTGTGCCTCCAGTTCCTTCACATTGTCTCCCACCCGGTCCTCTGCTGAAAGAGCAGAGTTGGTACCTGCGGCCCATGGGAATCCGTCTTCCACCTCAACTCCTTGCACATCAGCCAAGGAGTCTGAGCCCCAAGTCATGCAGCAGTCACCCACTCATCCACTTAGCCCTGCCCTAGAAGTGGAAGAGATTGAGTGCACTGATGCCCAACCATTTATATTAGAGGATGAGGACATGGGAGGAGGAAAAGGTGGGGGGTCAGGCAGTACCAGCCGCACAGCAAAAGAGGGAGGAAGGTGTAAAAGCAGAGCTGCCAGCCTCCAGCCAGTATGCCTACTACTGCCCAATGTGCCGAGGGACAGAACACACCAAAGCAAGCTCAAAGGAAGCATGGAAGTTCTTCAGGCAATGTGCTGACAAAAACACAAGGGTGGTTTGTATGCTGTGCAGTCAGAGCCTGAAGCGAGGCATACATTTTCTAAACCTGAGCACCACCTGTATGACCAGGCATCTAACTGCAAAGCACGAGCTGCAGTAAAGTAGACATCTGAAAAAACATGAAAGATCTGAGGCTCCTCCTGCTCCCTCTGCTGGAGCGACAAGGCCACTTGGCACCCCTCAAAGTGACGATGTGACAGCAACACCACCACCAGTATCACCGAGCATTTCCACACTGTCCCATGAAAGCTTTCAGCTGTCCATCCCCCAAACACTGGAGAGAAAGAGGAAGCACCCCGCACAGATTTTTAAAATTCCTGGCCTTTGAAATGCTGCCATTCTGTCTTGTGGAGACAGACAGTTTTAAAAACTTACTGACGGTGACTGTCTCACAGTACATGGTACTAAGTCACGGATACTTTTCCAGGCAGGCCATCCCTGCTCTGTACGAACAAGTGGCAGACAAAATCAGGTGTGTACTGCGCAGTGCCATCAGTGGCAAGGTCCATACAACCACCAATACATGGACCAATAAGCACGGGCAGGGATGTTATTTCTCCCTAACTGCCCACAGGGTAACTGTAGTAGCAGCTGGGCCTGAGGTATAAAGCAGTTTGGCAGATATCTAACCACCACCAAGGATTACAGGGTGTTTTTCCGTGCCTCCTGTTGCTTCCTCCTCCTACTCTGCTTTCTACTCCTGTATCACTTCTACCACCTCCTCATCAAGTCAGCTCAACACCTGCACCACCAACTTCAGCACAGCAAGGGGGAGATGACAGCAGACTGTTCTAAAACTCATGGTGGTGCAGAGGTTCCTGAAAAATGACCCTGATATTTCTGAGCTGCTGCAGAAAGTGTGGGACGTCTGTGCACCCTTTCTGGATTCTCACCCTGCTGCTGCTCACACCTCTGCACTGCAGTGTAACTTATGCCTTCCTGCTCACCACCTCATATGTGACATACCCACAAGGTGGAACTCCACCTTGCACATGCTGGATAGACTGTACAAGCAGTCGTTGGAGACGGGAGTTTAACCTACAGCATGCACGGGTGAACAGCACCACTTCACCACCGAGTGAGCATCCATGTGGGACGTGTGTGCCATGTTGCGTTGTTTTGAGTACTCCACTAACATGGACAGGGCACAGTTTTGGAGGATGAGCAGGAGTAGGATCTGCGTTCACAGTAGGGTGGCACCCAAAGCAACTCACAGACATCACTGGAGCATGGCTGGGGGGATACAGAGAACACAGTCAATACACCTCCCTCCGAGGAGAGTTTGTCATTGCCTCTGGGCACAACAACCCAAAATGCTTATTACTGAGTGGCCATGCTGCTAGATCTCCACCACAAGGACAACATGCTGTCCTTACTTCTGTAACTGGAGAGTGATTGGAAAATGCGTGAGTACAAATGAACGCTGCAAGACATGTTACTGATGATGTTCCCACCTGACAGCAGGGGCTCAGTGGAAGCTCGAGGTGGAGATGGAAGAGGAGGAGGAAGTTGCCAACACAGCTTGGGGAACCATCAGCACCTCAGATTGAAGGGTTAGCATTGCTGAAATGTGGAAAAGCTTTGTCTGCATGCCACAACATCCAGCACCACCATCTGATATGTACCATCTTAGCAGGAGGCAGAGTTTCAGCAACATGGTAGAAGAGTATATGCACACACGTCTGCATGTACTGACTCATGGGTTAGGCATCAGTCAACAAATTAATTGTTATATTGGCAGAGTAGATAAATATATCAGCCGCACCCCAAAATATGGCTATAGGTCACACACAGAATTAACAAACAAATGTAAAAAATTAAAGGAAAAAAATGCACAAAAACAGTGTTGGTTTCCTCCTCCACCTCCACCGCCTCCTCTACCTATACCACCATGTCTACAGCCTCCTCAACTTCTTACTCACTTGGACCTCCGCCTTCTGTTTCAAGATTATTATTTTTTTATTTTGATGTATTTTATGCTATTTTAAGTAATTTCCCTATCCACATTTGTTTACAGGGCAATTGTACTGCTCTTACCCTCATTTTGGATCTTTTTGAAGCCCTGTAGCCCTTTCTAGGACTTTTTACAGCCACCATTTTCAGCCACAAAGTTCAGGTCCCCATTGACTTCAATGGGGTTCGGTGTGCTGGGTCAAATTCAGGACCCAAACAGACCTTTGAAATAAAGGTTGAACCCGAGCATCAACGGGCCCACTCATCACTACTCCTGAGGAAGCCACAAATGTGTGGAATTTTTTTTATACTTTGCTATAGGTACATCTACGGTTGTGGCCAAAAGTTTTGAGACACAAATTATGGTTTTTGCAAAGTTTGCGACTTCAGTGATTTTAGATCTTTTTGTCAGATGTTTCTATGGTATACTGAAGTACAATTATATCATTTCATAAGTTATATAACTTTTATTGACAAATCTATCAAGTTTTATACAAAGGATCAATATTTCCAGTGTTGACCCTTCTTTTTCAAGACTTTTGCATTTTGACCTACACCCATCAAAACCTCCTCAAAGTGCAATTTCCCTCAACAATCCAGGAGCAATTGAGGATAAACAATGCTTTTCTCAGCATGATGGAGAACCATTAGGCTTGAGGGAATTGAATTTCGGATCATAGATCCGAACTCAATTCATTAAAAAACTTTGTTGGTAAAGCTGTTTCCATATAGCAATAAAATGTATGGGCTCATGCAGCAAAAATTTGTTTCAGCTTAAGTTGAGCAAGACTTCAGTGAATGAGTTTGGTATTCTTTGGTATCTACGTATTTGATAACATTCAGTACCATAGCCCTCTTTAGAATTTTTATTTTTTATATATGTTTAAAAAATTGTTTTTTTATTTTTTTACACTTTTTTTATAGTTTCTATAGGGAACTGTAAAAACTAGGGGTGAGCAGACCTCTGAATGTCCAGGAACGAGGGGTTCGGGCGAACTTTGGGTTCCGAACTTGACCAGAACTTAACCCCAAAAATCGAATGAAGTCAATGGGGACCCAAACTTTGTGGCACTAAAATGGCTCTAAAAATAGTAATAAAAAAGGGCTAGAGGACTGCAAAAGGCTCCAATATGTAGATAAAAGCAGTACAATTGCCCTACAAATGTAGATAGGGAAAAAAGTCAATAGGGAGGTGACTTAAAATGTCTCAGTTATAGATCTCATAAATCCCCTATCAGGGGACTATATATTAAAAGAATCTTTCTCCTACTACAGTAAAACGGATGCTAAAAGGGTGCTCGAAATTTCAAAAAATTGCACATACTCCACAGAAGAATTTCCCCTCCTACAACTGTTAAGATGGATGAAATGAAGGGGGTATTCCTCAATTTAAAAAAAAAATCATGAATTTCACGCTACACAGAATAATCTCCTCTCCCATTTGGATGGATTAAAAATGGGTCGTCTTATTAGCATTCCTATTTTTTTATCTTTTTTGGGGGGGAGAGGGGTAATAACTGTCAATCACCAAACATTGGGAGATGGCAAAGAGAATGCACAAACAGTGCTGAAGTACAACAATGGCTAGGTGTGCCCGGTATACTCAGCTCTCCAATATAAGACGTAAGAATCTTGAGCCTGTAGACATAGGTCACAGTGGAGGAAGGAAGCGGACATGGAGGTGCAGATGGAGGAGGTGGGCGTGGCATTGCAGGCAGAAGAGGTGAATGTGGCGGTGCAGATGGATGCGCTTGTCCATGATCACTTAGGTCACTTCATTTTGAACTTATCATTCATGGACTACCCATGACAACATCACACAGGAGGACAAGGGCTGCTGCATATAATCTCTGGCTCCCCAGGTCCCTACCAGCAAACCAGAACCCGATGGCCACAACATCTGAAGGGTTAAAAGTCCGCGACCAGCCAGTTGTTGACATTAGTACCGGATATCTGCTCTTTAAAACAGCAGACACCCGGTGGCCATGGTGACCGCTGCAAATGCTAGGGGCCCAGTTTTAAGGCTGCCAACTTAAATTTACTGTTGGTGGTCAGGAAAGGGTTAATTTCCAAGTCTTCAGACTCAGATTGGGCAGAATATGATTAAGCAGAGTGGTCTAGGTAAACCTAGCTTATAGTGATTTGTCTTTAATTAATTTGTAGTGAATCAAATTTCTTGACAATCTGACAGAAATAAAACATCTTAGGCAGCCAGGAACAGTTAGAAATCAATCAAGCTTGTATTCTACTGCCAGGGACAGTGAAGGGAAAGGCTAGAATTACAAAGAAGAAGATGAATCGTGTGTGCAAAATAAGGACAGGCAGGGAAGCTGTCAGCCAGGGAGTGAGAAGCGGGGAGCTGAGCTCAGTGTGCCTCCCAGCATAACTCCAACTGCTGCAAACTTCAAAAGCAGCCACCTGCAAGGACATCCTTTTAGTTGTTTCACCTATTTTCACAGAAATCCTTTTCTTGGGGGTGGGGGTGGAAAAAGAGAAAACTGTACAACACGTGTTCTACCATCAATCTATCATAGCACATATAATACTAGTGAGAACGCTGTGTCAGGTCATCTCACATATTTATTTATTTAATTTTTTTAGTTTGAAAAAATGTTTAAATTAGAGATAGAGAACAAAATATTAGGGCTAAACCAGTTTTTATGTCCAAACACACACAACTTTTTGTTTAGGGGGTTATTGAATTTAATTAAACCAGCATATAGGTTATCAGTAGATTAATACACAGGGTAAGGCAACAATTTATTTGTGAATGTTAAAGTTAAACTGAGCATCAGGCCTCAATCATCAGTTTCTATTCTATATCCACACAGTTGGATTTTTTTTGTGGGTTCAATTTAATTAAACTGGCATATAGGTGATCAGTACACCAATAAACAGGGTAGGGCAACAATTTACCTTTGAGTGTTAATGTTAACATAAGTATCAGGACTCAATCATCCATTTCCATTTATTGTATTGACACATGGTTGTAATTTCTTTTGGGACTTGTTCAATTTAATTAAACAAGCCTATAGGCGATCAGTACACCAATACACAGGCTAGGGCAATAATTTACATGTGAATGCTAAAGTGAAATTGAGTGTCAGGTCTTAAACGTCTGTTTTGTTCTATATCTACACTGTTGGAATTTAATTTTTTTTTGGTGGGTTCAGCATATAGATTTATAGGTGATCACTATACCAATATACAGGTTAGAGCACCAAATTATCTATGAGTGATATAAAAGATTTAGGCATAAATCTGTGTGCACACTTTTTCAATCAAAAATTTTTTTTGGAGGAGGTTGTGGAAATTAAAAATCAGCATATACTTGATTACTACACAAATACACAGGGTAGAGTGCAATATTATCTTAGAGGCTCAAATATGTTAGGGCTATGGAAGGGTTCCAAATGAAAGACCTAGAGCCAGAATGTGGGTAGTAGCAGCACCAACTATCCAGCCAGAAGTAGTAGACGTAATAGTAGTAGGCCACAGTTGTCCCTGCTGGTTTCAGAAAGGCACAACATTATAGTTGAGAAGAAAGAGGATAAGATTGTGGATTTGATGGCTCACTCCTCCTCTCAGCTGCCACAGGATGACGTGGAGGTGACTTTGGAGTCTGAGTGCCGCAGAGCCATGGGTCACAGCATTCCTCCTGCTTCTCCTCCTTTCAGCCCAAGAGAATACTTTGAGTGGAGTCATCTCAGTCTTCACTGCCCTTTTGTAGTGGGGCACCTTCCTTTTTCCTATGAAGTAGCAAGGAAACCACACCATGCTCAATGGCAGACAGTCCAGAGAATCTCCCTGTTGATGACTTGAGTGAAAGCATTCAGCATTTGTACTGTCCTAAGGAGGAGGTGGAAGAAGAGGCTGCAGACCCCAGGCATAGTTGCATTGGTGGTGGTAGTAGTGGCACCCATAGCTGGGCTATTGCCATTGGGAGAAGCAACAGTGGCAGTCGGAGCAAATACAGAGTTGGAGAAGAAGTCCAAAGAGCCTACTATGATATCCCACAGTATGAGATAAGCAGCAGGTAGGGTGAGAACTTCAATGACAACTCTGTGCTGGACAAGACCTGGGAGCCAGATGGGGGTGCTGAGGAGAAGGCAACATGAGAGGAGGAGGGTGATGGCAGTAGCAATGAAGAGCAGTGGCCATGTATCTCTCAAGGAGCAGCTTTGGGATCTAGTGATGCCGCTAAGGCTGTAGGTGGGCTTGGCCCAAAACATGCCCTTCCCTCCTAACATTTCATATATTACTACAAAACATACAGGGTAATACAATGCCCATACCTACCAGACCCAGTAACGTCTCCTCTGATGTAGATGTTCTCTACCTCATCTTATCCATTCTGACCAGACCATCATGATGATTTTTCACCCATCTCTGGTCTCTGCAGTTTGACAAAAATACATCTTAGTTTCCTACTTTTCCATCATCCTTCTAGAAAAATCATCCTACCGTTTCCAATACTGTGCCCTCTCACTCCCCAATACTATACTGCACAAACAGACATACCCCCTGATAATACTAGTAACATGCAGATAGTGCCCTTCAATAATTATTGGCACGCAATGTCCTAAAATAACTGCACCGAGCAAATAGTGTACTGGACACTAATAGTGTAAACATTATGTACCTCAAATATAACTGTGCTATGCTGATCCTGTGCCAGGGTGCCCCACAGTAATAGTGCTTCTAAAAGTCTCACCAATAGTAATTCTCTGCCAGAGAGGACTTGGTAATAGAGCCCCTACAGGGCCCCCAACATGTCCCCACTTTGCCCCAGAAGTAATAATGCAAACCATAGCCCCCCAGTAGTAATAAAGTCCACATAAATACCCCCTTATAAATAATTCTCCTTATAATGTGACAGTAGAAAAATGCCCCCTTAAAATGTGCACCAGTACAAAAAATGCGCCCTTGTAATGTGCACAAGTATAAAAATGCCCCTGTTCTTTGTGCAGTACAAAAATACCCCATTTAGTGCCCCCAGTTGAGCTAATGTCCCACATCTTCAGTGCCATATGTTTAAATACTGCAGATTACAGTTAACAGCTTACTGCTAGAGATGAGCGAATCATTCAAAAAATTATTTGCCGAACATTCGGCGAACTTTTCCTAAGATTTGTATATTTGACGAATAGATTCGGTGAATTTGCATACAAAATATATGTTATTATGTGGCTTTTAGCGAACATTCGTGCACTAATAATGAACGTTCAGATAAAAAGGTACACAAATTCTTTGAACACGTATGCATGAGCGTACAATTTGCGTACGAATCCTCAGCGTACTATTGTCTAGCGATTACGTAATACACAGGCACACACGAGTTGAGAGGCCGCGGCGTGCCCTCCTCAGAGGCAGAGCTAATTTTTGAAAATGGCATCCAGACGATCCTCATCATTTAGCTCTGCAGAGCTGAAATACATGATCCGCCTGATGGAGCAGCAGGATTACGATGGCACACACCGACACCCGAACCAGCATAAAAAGGAGGTGATCCAGCAGGTATATTTTGCGCCTTGGTGGGTTAGCCTCGTGAAACAATGGCCAAGTATGGTGAATACTACAAGTAGAAGCTCCGGCTACAGGTCCTTTGGCACTGCTGCCCTGTGCCACCTTCTCCTTTGTTTTAGAGCTCGAGGTCTTGCTGAAACTGGACCTCTTTTGCTTATCTATTCCAGACATTTGTCACTTCACTCTGTGGCCCTGCAGCTGCTCTTTGTCTTTGTCCCTGTCTCTCCCTATCTCTCTCCCTGTCTCTCTCTCTCCCTGATTAATTACTAGCCCTGCACTTGCCCTGCAGTATCGCTGATATCTGTAATATGGATTCCCAGAACAATTACACCCCAATTTTAACAACACAGGTCTCAGAGTCTCAGAACTTCACACACAGTGCTTCTACTCGTCTCAGCAGTCACAGCAGAAGTGATGCGTCACTGGCTTACCGAGCCTGAGCCAATCAGAGCAAGCCCTGCCCACTAGGTCAGGTGACTGTTTTCTTCCCGGGCTTTTGCGCATGATAAACAAACGTACAGTAAAAGTTTGCTAATGAATTGAATTCGTACGCAACAGTGGTATAGATTAACTTATACGTAGAAATAGCGTAGAATTTATAGGACAAACTACGTAGCGAATGTGTACAACACCAAAGTAAATCACCTAATATTCGGATTCGCTTCGCAGCTGAAAATTTCCAAGATTCGATACAAATCAACGATTCGCTCATCTCTACTTACTGCCCCAATATATAAGGTCATGTAAAGGTAAGCAAGGGGTTATAGAAATTGAATGTTCTGCATTCAAAAGGTAAAACAAAACTTTAGAAGACAGACCTTAATAATCTTAAAATCATAATGTCTGGACACAAGAGACATGAATTCTGTGATATATTCAGAAACATCTTTTCTCCTCCTGGGTAATTATAAATCTCTGATCATCCTCAGGGATTGTCCCAGCACAGTATAAATCTCCTACACAGCTCCCGCTCACTTCCAGTAAAGAATTTTACAATAGAACAAGCCTGCTGTTACTACACTGGTAAGTCCACCTGACATTGACATCTTTTTATGAATTATTATACTGCATAGGCCAAATAATTTGCTAAAAAAAAAAACTCCTGCAATGAAATTTAGGAATTAACAAATTTTTTTTAATGAATATTCAGTGCCTTTTGAGGACATTTACTTTATTGGTGGGTCAGTATAGGGTAAGGGGGTATATATATATATATATATATATATAAACTGGGCACAAGGTTTGGCAATTTTGCGAGAAAAACTGAGCATTAGGTTTCATGTTACTGTGTTCTGCCTGAAACATGGCAGAAATGACAAACTGAAATCCTCCCGAGTGGATAAAGGAATAGATACGAGCCGAGCTGAAAAATCCTTCGGGGGAATAATCATAGCTTTAATCCGATTCAAGAAAAATATTTAAAATATTGAAGACTGAGGTTCATATAATAATAATAAAAATTGAAGGCCGAGGTTTATAATAAAGTATTCCTGATTAACAAAGAACTCAATAGGAAATGTAAACATTAGATTAAAGTTAGATAAATTAATCAGAAAATCAAATTGTTAAGAATGCTAAAATAAAAAAAAATGTAATAGTATCCCTTTATGATTAGCCTTTTATCTACATATATCGCCCCTTGGGCTAGCTACAGGAGTCTACAATACACCACTCCATGTGCAGACTGTCATGATAGGGGAATGGAGAGCCCTGACTTCAACCTCACCTCTGACTCTACCTACTTGCCCAACCCGGCCTAGGCAGCGGCTTACAACTAGACGGCAGTCCCTTACCTAGGTACGTGCTGGGGCAGACAGGGAAGGGGAGAAAATAGGAGAAAATAATAAACAAAACAGAACCACAAAAAATATCAAAGTCACCGAGCAGAAGTCTAAACCAGGAGAGTACGTAAACGACCAAGTGAGATCCACAAGCCAAATCCAATAACACGCCAAGGTCAAGCCAAGAGAGAACGCAGTACAAGGGGGGAGGCGAGAGAATAACAATAGCCAAAGTCAAATACAAGAGTCTCTGTAGCAAACACACTGAGGTAGTTACACCAATCACACGCAACCTGTGGCCAGTAGGCTGCCTGTTTAAATAGGGCTCCAAGTAGGTCATGTGAGGAAGCAGCATCACGTGACCTAATTCTAATCCTGGAACAGCTGAGTGCTGGCTTCCCTGCCAACGCCCAAAGATCCAGGTAGGTCACATGATATTAACATAAATAATTCACAACTGAGAACCCCGCCCGCTAGTTGTCTAGGGGCATGGGGAGGACTAAATGCGCGTCGGGTCCTCCCCGCCCCTGTTGTCATGGAGACAAGGACGCACATCGCGTCCTTGCTCCAGCACGGCAGTGGGAGTCCGGCAGCGCTGCACGGAGGAAGCATGCCGCCGGCTCCCCGTGACACAGACCTATTTATTCTTTATCGTTCTCAACTAATACCAACCCCTGTGTTCCAAGCCCAACCCCTTTGTTTTTATCAAATTGTCTATTTGCACTTGGATTACTATCCACGTAATTGTCCCACCAGCTGCTTTCTCGGTCATTTTTCTGTATACTTTATCTTTCTCCTTACAATATTTATATATATATATAGAGAGAGAGAGAGAGAGAGAGAGAGAGAAAGAAAGAGAGAGAAACAGAGAGAAAGAGAGAGAGAGAGAAAGAGTTTCACTGGGAATCTATAACAGCTCAGGTCTTCTTCTGTCCACTGGTGCCTCAAGTTTTTTTTATCTACAGGAAAAATTATTTTCCCAAAAATTTGATTACCCCTTACTCTTTTTATATCTTTTTTTTACATACCTATCCTTGTCAGTAACACAGACAAGTATAGGACATGTTCTATTTTTTTGCGGGTGCCGCAGAAAGGACATTTGGATGCGGAGTATGCTGTCTATCTTTTGCTGCCTCATTGAAATGAATAGATCCACATCTGATCTGAAAAAAAATGCGGATTGGATGCAGAAAAAAACAACAACCACATTTTTTTAAGCCAAACCAGAAGTGAATTTAAAATATAGGAAAAGTTATACCTGTCCCTTATCCTTTCTCTCTTTTTACTATGTTCTACTCCTGATTTTGGTTTCCAGAACTGCACCAAAAAATCAGAATGTGTGGCTGTACCCTTATAAAGACTAGTTAGTCAAAATTCACAAAAATTAGCTTACCAATTTTTGACAAGTGACACATAAAAATATGTTTATGTAAGTAAAGCTAAATAAATACAAAAATGTAGAATCATAATAGAAAACCAGAGGTGGGTTAATAACTAATAAACCTACAAGGAATGCCACTCGATGAATGGACTATCGGGAATAAGCACTGGATTACCAGGGATGACCAGCTGATCGACTTTTAACATGTGCTGAAATCTACGTATGATGCATTCTGTTTTTTTCTAGAAAAAGATGACGCTACAAATGAAGAACAAAACATCAATCAAATATTTTTACATGTTGTCATTTTCTGGAGAGACAAGGAATAAACCGCTCATCACCACTGTCTTCTTCTTGATATATCTGGTCGGAGTCCTCATCAATTCCCTCCATTATCACAGTCATATGTCTGGAAGTTCAGTTACATGAACCAATGTATCTCTTTATCTGTAATTTGTCCATTGTAGACATATTTTATACATCGGTCACGGTTCCTAAATTACTGCACATGTTATTGTCCGGAAATCACTTTGTCTCCTTCTCACAATGTTATACTCAGTTCTACTTTCTCTCCACTTTGGCGACTGCAGAAGGAATCCTTCTCTTCGTTATGGCTTATGACCGATATGTCGCTATCTGCCTCCCCTTACATTATCATCGGATCCTGAGCCGGAGAAATTGTATCCTGATAACTGTTGGTTTATGGGCAGCCGCCTTTTTAAACTCTCTAATATTATTAACCTCAGCTTTGAACTTGTCCTCCTGTCACTCCAACCTCATCCACCAGTTCTTCTGTGATGTTAAGTCACTAACAAAGACCACTTGTACAGGCACACAGATGTTTTTTGTTATTGCAGGCATGGAGATTTTTATCTTTGCATTTATTCCGATGTTTTGCATTTTGATTTCTTACATTAACATTTTCTCCGTCATCTCTAAGATGAAATTAAACGAAAGCCAAAAAAAAGCCTTCTCCACCTGCTCATCCCACATGACTGTCGTCTCTCTTTACTATGGGACATGCTTAATAGATTATCTATTACCACCTTACTCAGATGTTCTGGAGTTACTCACCAATATAGTATTTGTCACTATCATCCCCATGATAAATCCTATCATATACAGTCTACAGAACTCCAATGTACAATCTGCGTTACGGAGAGCGGTGAAGAAAATATCTTTTTCTAAAGAACAGATTTGAATGGATTCACAAAGTGAACTAGAAATCGGCAGAACATTTCTTTAGAAAGTGCAGCACTTTATGTACATAAATCATTGAACCACTGGACCATTTAAGTGGTTGTTCATTTGTTTATTTTTTTTATTTTTTAAATGAAAGCTTCACAATTACCCCCTTCCAACAATCTCCCCTTCCCTGTCCCTCTCAACATTTAGAAGATGACTTCTGAGCCAATCAGTTGCTGCAGCAGTGAGGACTGCAATGTAATTGTTTTCATATACAGTATGTAAAAAACAGGAAGCCATACCTCTGTACCGTAAGTGTAAACCTTGTGTTACTTGTAATCCATTTGTCATCCAGTGCCGCTCCACCATCCCTGCCTCCTCCAGGTACTGTAAGCACACTTGTTCCTAGTTTTGCAACTGAATTATGTTACATATAGATTAATCCAGGATCCAGAGTATTACTCCTCAGAAAGCCACAGAGGGTGCCGATATATCTACGAACATATTTATATTTGGACAAGCAGGATGACCCAGTTTTGCACAAGTACATTTCGACTATTTCATTTAATTTTTTTGTGTGTGAGGTTAAAAGATATCCACAGTGTTCCCCATAACAGTGACCTCTACAGCACCCCTCCACCTTAATAGAGACCTCCATAGCAGTCCGCCCCTTTAACAGTGACCTTCACAATGCCCCATCATGTTAACTGCAATCTTCATAGCCCCCTTCCCCCACAATAGTTTTCTCCACGACACACTACTCCATAACATTGACCTCCTCACTAGCCCACCCCGTTAACTTTGACTTCCACAGCAGCCCATCCCCTTAACAGTGACCTCCACAGAGGCTCGCCCCCTTAACGATGACATCTACAGCACCTCGCCCCTTTAACTCTGACCTCAACAGTTCCCTCACAATGACCCTCCATAGTGGTCTACACCTTAACAGTGATCTCCACAGGACATGACAATTACCACCACAGTGGCCTACCCCTTTAACAGTGACCTCAACAGCATTTTGCCTCACTAACAGTGACCTCCACAGCAGTTTGCTGCCTTATCAGTTCACCCCCAGTGCTCTGAACAACAGCCCACCCCTTAACATTGACCTGCACAGAGCCCCTCCCCTTTAAGAGTGACCGCCCAAAGCACCCTGTCCCCATAATATAAGACTTTCACAGCACCCTGCCCCCTTAAAATGCGATATCCATAGCACCTCCCCCCTTAACATTGATCTACACAGCACCACGACCCCTTAACTAGAACCCCTCTAACAGTAAAGAAAAATGTCTGAGTTGTTGTGGAAACCGGATGTAACTTTGTATGTCAAGACTGAAAGACCTGCAGGTTTCTATTGGATAATAAGAGTCATGTGACTGTGTGAATGGCAGTTAGAACGTGAGTGAAGCTGCAAGCTCCTATTGGCTAATCATTTTTTTAGGAATATCTCAGGAACAGTACGTTTCGGTCGTAAATAGAGATGAGCGAGCATGCTCGGGAGCAATTTTCGAGTAGTAGCGTACGCATCTTCTAATCTGTATGCTAATGCGTACGCATCTTGTAATTTGTATGCATTAGCGTACAAATTTATAAGATGCGTACGCATTTGTGTACATATTAGAAGATGCGCATGCATTAGCGTACAGATTATAAAATGTGTATGCTACTACTCGAAAATTGCTCCCCAGCATGCTCACTCATCTCTAGTCGTAAACCTTCCCGTACACCTGATGGCAACTGTGTGCCAAATTTGGTGAAGATCAGTCCAGTCGTTTGGTCACACATAAAGAACAGACAGACAGAAACTCATTCATATATATATATATATTCTAGCTGAAAGACCCGGCTTCGCCCGGGTATATTTAATCTAATCTGTGACCTCCACAGCAGCTAGAGTGGCCACTGTCTTCAACCCAGAAAGCCAGACCTCACCGACCATTCCCTCAAACATGAAGCAGTGTCCCCATCCCCATGAAGCCACACGATTAAATTCTGTCATGCGCAAGGCCTTGATGGACACAGGGATGTCCTTTTGAACACCCCACTCTCACACAGCAGCACTGTGCAGTCTGAGCAATGAGCTGCAGGGAGAAAGTCACCATCCCCCCACCCCTGCAGCGACAGAAGGTGATTTTAACCCTTATTTTTGCAATCCCTGTCAGCTGCAGAGTGAGAGGGGGCGTGGCCTGACCGGGTCAGGGGCGTGACTTAGTTGGACCTGGAGGTAGGGCTTTTAAATCCTTCTTTTGAATCACAGGTTGATGCCTTAGTCATTTAGGAGTAAACACAGTGGGTAGCAGTAGAAGAATACATCTCTTATTACTACTGAACAGTAAATATGTGAAATTTACATTATATGAGGTAATGATTGATGATGAATTAATCTAAAACATAAGTTATATTTATGGTAACCGGAATACCTCTTTAACAGTGTCATCCAAAGCCTCTTTAAAGCAGACCTACAGCAGTAAACTGGCTAGGTTGTCATGGAAGCCTGTTGTGTGTGGAGGCTGCCTGTGAGCTTCTATTGGCTGATAAGGGTCATGTGACCAGGCTCCTATTGGCTAATGCATGTTTAGGGAATATCTCAGGAACGGTACGTCCTAGAGAGCTGAAAACTGTTCTAAAACCTTCCCGGACACCTGATGTACATGTGTACCAAATTTTGTGATTGTAGCTGCAGCGGTGCGGATTCCTTTAGCGGACATACACACACACACACACACACATACACTCAGCTTTATATATTATATATATATATATATATATATACATGAGACTAGCAGAAGGACCCGGCTTTGCATGGGTATATTTCATCTATTTCATTTAATTTTTGCGTGTGTCGTTAAAAGATATTGACAGTATCCCCCATAACAGTGACTTCTACAGCACCCCGCCCCTTAACAGTGAACTCCACAGCCCCTCACCCCTTAACACTGACCCCTCACAGTGCCCACCTCCTTAAAATGGGACCAGCAGCCCATCCCCTTAACTTTGACCTTCACAGCAGTCCGCCCCTTTAACAGGGAGTTTAACAGAACCCCACTCCCTTGACAGTGAACTCCTCAGGGACCCACCTTCTTAACAGTGACCTCTACAGCACCCCACCCCTTAACACTGACCTCCATTCGGGACCATCCTTTTATCTGTGACCTACACTGTTCCTTGCCCCCTTAACAGAGACCTCCACAGCACCCATCCCTTTAACAATGACTGCCACAGTACCCCATTCTCTTAACAGTGACCTCACAGTACCCTGCTGCCTCAACAGTGATCTCCACAATGCCTACCCCTATAACAGCGACCGCCACAGCGGCCTGCCCCTTTACAGTAATGTCCACAGTGAACACCCCTTTAAAAGTGACCTTCACAGTGCCTGCCCCCTTAACAGTGACCTCCACAGGGCCTCACCCCTTAAAGCCATTTTGTCGCACCAATGTCGCGCAACAATTTCTATAATGATAGGCTATGGTGTCGCACTGCAACATGCTGTGACTGTGACATGACAGTCGCAAAAAATCCATCGAAGATTTGTTATGGCTGTGATGCAGAATAAGAGTGATGCAGAATAAGATTTTTGCTAACAGAAAGGGTTAGCTAGGAATGATGAATGTGGGTCCAGTTGGTGGAGCGATTTGTCTGGTAATACCGTCGTAGTTTAGCTGCAATGATTTTGGGTTGAGTTGGTGGAGCGATTGTGTGGTTCATTCCGCAACCAATAAGACTCCACTGTGCTAAGTAGTTATGTGACCCTGGACTGTCTGCGTCCAACATCTTTGAAGAACAAGTGGCATTCAGCAATAATAGGTCTGTGACGCCCTTAGATATCAGGGGCTGCACACGCGCCACACTGAAGTGATCTTCATGTGTCCACCCTTTGCCAACAGCTGAATGCTCTTCGTCATAGGTAACGGGGATTGAAATACGGACGCAGAATAATTTTTTCGCTAACAGATTGTAATCGCAATAATGAATTTGGGTCCACTGCACACTTGTACATGGTGCAATAGTTGTATCATTAAAATAATGGACTAACTCTGAATGTTGGTGCAGTAGAACGTGATGCACATGACAATATATTACATCTGCAACTGCAGTAATTAAAGCTCCAGTGTGAATTAAAGATTCATGAAGTTAAGAAGCTCGGAGTTGGATCTTTAACTGTATATATAGCTGTTGCATTACATATACTGACGTTATGTAATGCAACAGCTAACAGAATGCATTCGCTGTGATAACTTTGGCTACACTAACCAACCTCATTCATCGCCTAGCACAGTGTAAGTAGGAGGTGGAAGCAGGGCTGTAGGCAATGAGCGCTTCCAGAATGGAAGCAGTCATCTCTCAATTTTTACCTATATCGCCATCTTCAGGACAGTGATATAATTAAATGCTGTGACAGAGCATAGGAGGGATCTGCATGCCCCACCGTTCCCTCTGAAAGGCTTCAGAGATAGTGCCTATAGCCTATCACAGGCCAGTGCAGGTGGCAGAATGACGTCATCATCATTGCACCGACTGAGCTGGGCAGCATACAGCACAAGACACAGACCGGAAGAGACCTGTGTCCTGCACCACATCCTGAAAGCGGCATGGACATAAGTATGTGAGTTTGTTGTTTTTCTTAGGCAGCATGACATTGGGTCTTTATAGAGAGGTCATTATTATAACTTGGGGGGCACTAGGGTAACAGTAAAAAATGGGCATTTTTGTACTGGCACACATTATAAAGGGGGTCCCTATGAGGACATTGTTTTGACGGGGGCACTAAAAGGGAGTATTTTTTTGTAGTGGCACATGTTATAAGCGGGCATTTTTGCATTGGCACACATAAAGGGGACCTTCTTGTACTGGCACTTGTTATAAGAAAATATTTTTGTACTGGCACTCATTATAAGGGGGCATTTTTTGTATTGCCGCACATTATAAAGGGGCACTATTTGCAGGGCGCAGTTATTTTTAGGACACTGTGTGGAAATAATTAGTGAAGGCGGCACTATCTGTGTGGTACTGGTATTTTTAAGGGGATTATCTGTTTCTGCAGTACAGTATTAGTGGTGGTAGGATGATGCAAAAGTAGGAAAATAAGATGACCGTTTAAGTGAATACAGTCCAGTTATCTCCATTAATCACAGGTAATATAATTTTTTCACTTGTTCCATCTGGGTCAGATTGCCAAGAACATTTCGTCCAGCCATGATCTATGGTTGCAGACTTTGCTTCCAAAATATCCTTGGCTTTTCGCAACCTACACATACTCTCCATTCTACTGCTATATCCAGTTCTGTGCTTGTCATTTCCCCATTTGCACCTATGTTTTGCATTATAGTTACCCCCTAAAAATTCTGCCAGGCAGCAACCTGAAAACAACAGTGCCAGACAGTGGTAAGAAAAATAACAGTGCCAAGCAGAGAGCGCCCCACATTGTACCCCATCTCGTAATACTGCACCAAACAACAAAAGTGCCAACTTTGTGCCCAAAAGAGGCATAGTGCAACAGTTTGTACCCCACACAATAAAAGTAATAGTGATCTTCTCAGTGACCAAAAACAATAATACTGCCCCTTTAGGCACCACATAGTAATAATGCCCACCTTTGTATCCCCAGCACAGTACCTTTTTGACCCCATATAGCAGTAATATCCACTGATGTGGCCCATACACAATAATAATGCCCTTTTTTGCCCTAGATAGTAATAATAACTTTCTTGGTCTGGGTGCATAGGAACTGTGCCCAAACTATCCAAAGTAATTGGACCAGTCAATGTGCTTTTTGGCAAACTGTAACCTTTTTAACACATGTCTTTTTCTCACCAATGGTACGAGGGTTTCTAGCAAATATAAAAAGGAAAAAGTGCAAAACAAAAGTATTCACTGTCTCTCAGCCATCTTTTTATGACCGCTAGGGGGACATATTATGTGGCAAAAATATATTTTAAAAAAAAGTTATAAAGTAAAATATATATATATATATATATATATATATATATATATAATGAAACATTAATAAAATGCAAATAAAAGTAAGAAAAAGAAAAAGTGCAAAATTAAAAAAAAGGTGTCAGTGTCCTCTTAAAGGACATATTATGTAACATAAATATATTAAAAATGAAGTTAAAAAAAATTTAAAAAATACTGAAATACATAAAAGAAGAAAAACACACCAACCAAAACCGTCGTCATTATTCAAATGAAACTACACATATTATCTAACAAAACGACCGACACAAGATAGGAAACTAATTACAGTAATTTATTTTGTGTCAGTTTGCATATTTAAAGAATAAGGAGCTAAGGTTAAAAAAAAATACTTTTTAAAAATATCTTGCACAGGTTTCCCCAAATAAAACAAAACAAACAAATTGTAAAACCCTATGTGTCGTGTAAAAAATTGTTGGAAAAACGATTTGGTAGTTCAACAAATAAAAAAGTAACAACCGTTTGAACCATCACTTGAGCTGAGTGCTTTCCCCGCTAGTATGGTAAAGTGCTTACTGGTTACTACATGGGCACCTGTAACTGGGGGGCAGGAGGCAGTAATAACCAGTGAGCAGCATCCTCTGCAGTAAAGCAAAGTGCTGATTTATGAATAGGAGTCGGGATGGAAGGAAATGCTATCACTTTTCTGGGTTTTTCCAGTAAAAATTATTCCGGCAGCAATGGCCCCTGAAATAGAAGATTCATACTTACCTGCTCCCCGCCACACCAGTCCTCCTTACTGCCCCAGCTGTCTTCCGATCCCTGCACTGTTTACACCTGGCAGCTCATGAGCATAGTCATACACCGCTCCAGTCAATGATTTATTTCAACGTTACATGCTGCTTGTGGCCACATCACTGCTGATGCCAGTCATTGGCTGGAGAGGTGTATGTGACCACACCGATGAACTGCTAGGTGTAAACAGGGCAAGGACCAGAAGATGGAGGCAGCCGGGGCAGTGCGGAGGAGCAGAGGAGACAATTATTTTAAGCACTTCTTTATATGTTTTCCCTCTCCAATCAACTTCTTGATCAAAGTTCTTAATTCTTCGGTACAATGTCCAGAACGACCCATTTTACTCACTGAGCAAGATCTAAAACCAGCAGGTCCAACATCTGCTGCCCTCCTTCTTTAAATAAGGGCCATAATTGACACCTGTTTTTTCACAGAATAAATGACCTGACTAATTGAACTCCACGTGGCTATTCATTTGAACACTCCCTTCATTAGATAAGTCAATTACACCCAATTAGCAGCGTGCATATCATTTCTGTTGATTCTGTTGGTTGCCCTTTTCTCGGCTATGCCTTTTTTCCCATATTGTATTATCTTTTCTGCCAAAAACAATAATTAAACACATTAGTGATGAGACTGCTATTATTTTGCACATAATTGTACATACGTACTGTACACACACTCCCTCTCACACACGCAGGCTGTGTCTAAGTATTGTAATTTCTGAGGTTTTTTTTATTATTATTATTTTATTATTGTTATTAAGCAAGTGATCCTGCTGGAGCTGACGAATCATCCCTGCCTACTATCCAACTCCTCCCACTTGCTTTAGTTCCTGGTGAACTAATCTTTGTCAGAAATGTGAACTAGATCAGTTAAGTCACTTCATTTTGAATTTATAATTCATGGACTACCCATGACTACATCACACAGGAGGACAAGGGCTGCTGCATACACACTCTGGCTCCCCAGATCGCTGCCAGGGAGCCAGACCCTGATGCCCACGGCATCTGAAGGGTAAAACTCTGCGACCAGCCAGTTGTGGACATTAGAGCTGGGTGTCTGCTCTTTAAAACAGCAGACACCCGGTAGGCATGGTGCCCACTACATATGCTAGGGGCGCTATTTTTAAATGATCGGCTGCTGACGTAAATGCACTGTTGGCGGTCGGGAAAGGGTTAACTTCCTAGTCTTCACACTGAGATTTGGCCACCAAGTGGGAAGAATATGATTAGGCAGAGTGGCCTAGGTATACCTGGCTTATAGTGATTTGTCATTAATTAATTTGTAGCGAATCAAATTTCTTGACAAACTGGCATAAAAGAAAACATCTTAGGCAGCCAGGGACAGTAAGAAATCAATCAAGCTTGTATTCTACTGCCAGGGACAGTGAAGGGAAAGGCTACAATTACAAAGAAGAACACGAACCGTGTGTGCAAAATAAGGACAGGCAGAAAAGCTGTCAGCCAGGGAGTGAAAAGTGAGGAGCTGAGCTCAGTATGCCTCCCAGCACAACTCCAGCTGCTGCAAACCTCAAAAGCTGCTACCTACAAGGACATCCTTTTAATTATTTGACCCATTTTCACAGAAATGCTTTTTTAGGGGTGGGGTAGAATAAGAGAAAACTGTACAACATGTGTTCTACCATCAATCTATCACAGCATATAGAATACTAGTGAGAAATCTGTGTCAGGTCATCTCACATATTTAATTTTTTTTTTGTAGTTTGAAAAAAAGTATAAATTAGTGATAGAAAACAAACTATTAGTGCTAAATCAGTTTTAATGTTCAAACACACACAACTTTTTGTTGAGTGGTTATTGAATTTAAATAAACCAGCATATAGGTGATCAGTACACTAATACAAGGGAGTAGGGCAACTTAGGGCAGCAAATTTATTTGTGTTAAAATGAAACTGAACATCAGGCCTCAATAATCGATTTACATTCTATATCCACATGGCTGGATTTTTTTTTGGTGGGTTTAGCTTAATTAAACTGGTATATAGGTATCAGTACACCAATAAACAGGTCTCAATTGTCCATTTTCATTTATTGTATTGACACACGGTTATAATTTAATTTTTTGGGGACTTATTCAATTTAATTAAACCAGCCTATAGGCGATCAGTACATCAATACACAGGCTAGGGCAACAATTTACCTGTGAATGCTAACGTGAAATTTAGTGTCAGGTCTTAATCGTCCATTTCGTTCTATATCTACACAGTTGGAATTTAATTTTTGTGGTGGGTTCAGCATATAGGTTTATAGGTGATCACTATACCAATATACAGGTTAGGGCACCAAATTATCTATGAGCGATAACAAAGTTAGGCCTAAAACTGTCTACACACATTTTCAATCAAAATTTTTTTGGGGAGGAGGTTTTTGAAATTATGAAAATATATCAGCATATACATGATTACTACACAAAAACACAGGGTAGAGTACAATATTATCTTGGAAGCCCAAATATGTTAGGGCTATGAAAGTGTTCCAAATGAAAGACCCAGAGCCAGAATGTGGGTAGTAGTAGCACCATCTATCCAGCCAGGAGTAGTAGTAGTAGGCCACAGTTGTCCCTGCTGTTTTCAGAAAGGCACAACATTATAGTTGAGCAGAAAGAGGATGAGATTGTGGATTGGATGGCTCACTCCTCCTCTCAGTTGCAGCAGGATAATGTGTAGGTGACTTTGGAGTCTGACACCATGCCGTGGAGCCATGGGTCACAGCGTTCCTCATGCTTTTCCTCCTTGCAGGCCAAGAGAAGACTTTGAGTGGAGTCATCTCAGCCTTTACTGACCTTTTGTAGTTGGGCACCTTCCTTTTTCCTATGAAGTAGCAAGCAAACCCCACAATTCCCAATGGCAGACAGTCAAGAGAATCTCCCTGTTGATGACTTGTGTGAGAGCAGTCAGCATTTGTACTGTCCTAAGGAGGAGGTGGAGGAAGAGGCTGCAGACCCCAGGCATAGTTGCATTGGTGGTGGTAGTAGTGGCACCCATAGCTGGGCTATTGGCATTGGGAGAAGCAACAGTGGCAGTCGGCGCAAATGAAGAGCAGGGGAAGGAGTCCAAAGAACCCACCATGATATCCCACAGTCTGAGATAAGCAGCAGGTAGGGTGGGGACTTCAATGACAACTGTGTGCTGGACAAGACCTGGGATCCAGATGTCGGTGCTGAGGAGAAGGCAGCATGAGAGGAGGAGAGTGATGGCGGTAGCAATGAAGAGCAGTGACCATGTATCTCTCAAAGAAACAGCCAGGACCATGTCTGCTTTGAGATCTAGTGATGCCGCCAAGGCTGTAGGTGGGCTAAGCCCAAAACATGCCAGAGCAAAGCCGAGCTCAGCTTTCTCTAGCATTGTGTGAGTATCTCCAATCTGGCCTTTTTTTCCTCACACTGCCAGAATACAAAAGCATTGCATTTGCAAACTGTGCAAGAGCAAAATAAGACATGAGCAGGTATGTAAACACTAACGTAGGCACCACAGCTCTATTGAACCACATGAAGCAGCATACTTTCATTCTGTGGGTAAGCAAAAGTAGTAGCCAGCTACAGCAACAGGAGTTTCCTCTGTTTCCAGATTCCTCTTGTGGCATCCAGGCCGCATCCATGGGCAGTATAGTGTCTCTCACGTGGGGGACATTGTGAGCCACTCCCTGCGATTCTCGCTGTGCAGCAAGGTTCACACCATGATGGACACCAGGAGCTAGGGTGGCACCTAGCCTTTCTGCTGCCAGAGGTGAAAATTGAAACCCCTAACCCCTTCCCTCCATTTCCCTTACATTTCATATATCACTATAAAACATACAGGGTAATACGATGCCCATACCTACCACATCCAGTGATTTCTCCTATGATGTAGATGTTCTCTACCTCATCGTCTCCATTCTGACCAGACCACCATGTTCATTTTTCACCCATCTCTCGTCTCTGCAGTTTGACAAAAAGACATCTTAGTTTCCTACTTTTCCATCATCCTCCCAACTTCTAGATATATCAACCTACCATCTTCAATACTGTGCCCTCTTGCCCCCAATACTATACTGCAGAAACAGACATACCCCCTGATAATACTAGTACCATGCAGATAGTGCCCTTCAATAATTATTGGCATGCAATGTCCTAAAATAATTGCGCCCAACAAATAGTATCCTGGACACTAATAATGTAAACATTATGTTCCCAAAAATAACTCTGCTATACTGATACTGTGTCATGGTGAGGCACAGTAATAGTGCCAATAGTAATTCTCTGCCAGAGAGCACTTGGTAATAGAGCCCCTACAGGGCCCACAACTTGTCCCCACTTTGCCCCAGAAGTAATAAGGCTCCCATAGATCCCATACTAGTAATGATGTTCCCCATAGTCCCCCAATAGTAATAAAGCCCACAATAACCTCCCCCAGTAGTAATAATTCTTTTAATTTTCCTTATAATGTGACAGTAGAAAAATGCCCCCTTAAAATGTGCACCAATACAAAAAATGCCCCCTTATAATGTGCACTAGTACAAAAATGCTCCTCTTCTGTGTGCAGTACAAAAAATCCCCCCTTTCTTGTGCCCCCAGTTGAGCTAATGTCCCCATAGTGACCCCATAATGTGTGTCAGTATAAAATACCTCTATATAATGCCCCCAACTAAATGCCCCCCATAGTGCTCCTACACATGCCTACACCGGCCTCTAATAGGCTACAAGCACTAGGCCTTCAGCCTATCAGAGGAACAGCGAAGGTAGTCACCTCTCCCGTGCCCCACCACGCTATTTATCTGTATCGTTGTCCTGAGAACGGCGATGCAGATGAATATAGAGATCAGCGCTTCCACAATGGAAGCGCTCATTTCCAGCTTAACCAGAGTGTTACCCTCCTTCTGTACGAGGACAATATGTCAATTTTCACTATCTACCATATTTTTCGCTTTATAAGATGCATCTGTTGATAAGACACACCCAAGATTTTAGAGGAAAATAAGAAAAAAATATTTTTCATCAGACCCCATATCAGATGCTCAGATCAGACCCCCATATCAAATTCTCAAATACTCAAATCAGACATTTCATCAGACTCCCATATCAGAACATAACATCAAACCCCTATATCAGGACATCAGATCAGACCTCAGATCAGATCTTAAAATAAAAACTACTCTAACCTCTGCTGCACCGTAGCTCCTCTCTGGGTCTGGCGGTCTCTGCAGAAGTAGCGCTTCCCTGTCACCTGACTTCCATAATGGCATTCTCTTTAAAAGGCACATGGTCATTTTCCCCCGAATTTGCGGGGTGAAAAAGATGTTACTTATAAAATGAAAAATACATTTTTTTAAACTTTTTTTTAAGAAATAAAAGTGAATTAACCCCTTTCTGCCACAGTCAGGATGGTCACAGTGATTTGCAGTGCCATATGTATACAGTGGATTACAGTTAACAGCTTACTGCCCCAATATATAAGGTCGTGTAGAGATAAGCAAGGGGTTATAGAAATTTCATGTTTCGTATCTTGCATGAGACCTAAATTTAGAAGTCGACTTAAAAATGTTCTTAAAGGTAAAACAAAACCTTAGAAAACAGATCTCAATAAAATCATTATGTCTGGACACAAGAGAAATTAATTATGTGATCGGATCATAAACTTCTTTTCTCCTCCTGGGTAATTATAAATCTCTGATCATCACCCGGGATTGTCCCAGCACAGTATAAATCTCCTACACAGTCCCCCCTCACTTCCAGTAAAGAATTTTACATTAGGACAAGCCTGCTGTTAATATACTGGTAAGTCCTCCTGATACTGACATAATTTAATATAAATTACATTTAATAAATTATTATACTACATAGGACAAATAATTGGATATTGAAAATAAAACTCCTGCAAAGAAATTATTTATGTTAAATCTAGGATTTAACAAAAATGTTCACTGAATATTCGGTGCCTTTTGAGGACATTTACTTTATTGGTGGGTCAGTATACAGTAAGTGGGGTATTTCTTCATTTATTTAATATATATATAATTAAAATATGTAATTAAATTAATAGTACGCTTGAAATGCACAAGGTTTGACAATTTTACGAGGAAAATTATTTCTATAATCGAGCATTAGGTTTCATTTCACTGTTTTCTGCCTTTATAATGGCAAAAAGGATAAGCTGAAAACATCCCAAGTGGATAGAGGAGTAGATATGAGGCGAGCTGAAACATCCACTGGGGGAATAACCATAGCTTTATACTCCAGTTCAGGTTCATATAATAAAAAAAAAAACATTGAGGGCCGAGATTTATAATAAAGCATTCCAGGTTAACAAAGAGCTAAATAGGAAATATAAACATTACGTAAAGTTAAAAAAATTAGTCACAGAAAATCAAATTGCTAAGAATGCTAAAATAAAAAAAAGGTAACGCTAACTCTCTAAAAGAGGATCCATTTAGGATTATCCTTTTATCTGCATAGTCGAATCTCTTGTTTACTGTATGCACACAGCTGATATCACCAGTCCTGTCTGTGTACCTCTTCCTCCAATGATTTCACATTTTTTGCAAACTCACTTTTTAACTGTTTCTATTATATGAACTAATAAAGTATATGCACTATTGTAATTATGTGCAGTCTGGTACTTTTTGTAGGTTTACATAATTTATTATATGGGTAGGTATGATTATGAAGATACCAAATGTTTTGTTACGTTTTACCACTTTAAATTTTCTTTTAAAAAATTGCTTTGTTTCACCATATTCTGACACCCACAGTTGTCTTATTTGTTGCTGACAGAGCTAGGTGAGGGATCATATTTTACAGGGAAACTTTTACAGATTTTATTAGAAATGAGCGAAGTTTGGAGAATTTTGATTCAGCAACTTCGCCGAAGTCAGCCAGGAAATTTGATGTATTCCGGATTAATTTGTCATGAACTGCTATAAATGAGGTATATCCAGGCCAATTTGCCTTAGGGTGCGACCACATGGAGCGGCCATGCTGCGAGTGAGTTTAGGTCATGCTGCGGTGAAGAACTTTGCAGATCCGCAAAACACGGATACCTGCCATGTGCATTCTACATTTTGCAGTAACTAACATCCAGTCTTCTATAGAACTATCCTATCCTTGTCCGTAACACAGACAAGAATAGGACATGTTCTATTTTTTTGCAGGTGCCGCAGAAAGGACATTTGGATGCGGACAACACACAGTATGCTGTCCCCATCTTTTGCTGCCTAAGTGAAATAAATGGGTCTGCATCTGATCCGCAAAAAATGCAGATTGGTTGTAGAAAAAAACAACGGCCGTGTGAATGAGCCCTGAGCAACATAAATAACTTTGCTTTCTTCAGGTATGGATCTGCCCTTTTTATTTTCTCACTTTTTATGTTCTACTCCTGATTTTGGTTTTCAAAACAGCACCAAAAATTTATAATGCGTGGGTGTACCCTTATAAAGACTATTTACTCAAAATTTACGAAAAATGCATTACCAATTTTTGGCAAGTGACACATAAAATATGTTTATGTAAGTAAAGCAAAATATATACAAAACATAAAATCATAATAGAAAACTAGAGTTGGGTTAATAACTAATAAACCTACTGTACATAGATCTCTCCCATGATCTATTTATCCCCAGGACTGTGACGAGGGGACATCCTCTGCGTCTGGAGGAAAGGTTTGTACACAAACATAGAAGAGGATTCTTTACGGTAAGAGCAGTGAGACTATGGAACTCTCTCCCTGAGGAGGTGGTGATGGTAAGTTCACTATAAGAGATCAGGAGGGGCCTGGATGTATTTCTGGAGGGTAATAATATTACAGGTTATAGTTACTAGAGAGGGGTCATTGATCCAGGGAGTAATTCTGATGCCTGATTGAAGTCCGGAAGGAATTTTTTCCCCTAAAGTGAGGAAAATTGGCTTCTACCTCACAGGTTTTTTTTTTCCTTCCTCTGAATCAACTTGCAGGATAACAGGGAGAACTGGATGGACAGATGTCTTTTTTCGGCCTTATAAACTATGTTACTATATTACATGGTATGCCACTAGAATCATCAGGAATAAGCACTGGATTACCAGGGATGACCAGATGATCGACTTTCAACATGTGCTGGAATCAATGTATGATGCATTTTGTGTTTTTTCTAGAAAAAGATAAAACTACAAATGAAGAATGAAACATCCATCAAATATTTTTACATGTTGCCATTTTCTGGAGAGACAAGGAATAAACCTCTCATCACCACTTTCTTCTTCTTGATATATCTGGTCGGAGTCCTTATCAATTCCTCCATTATCACAGTCATATGTCTGGAAGTTCAGTTACATGAACCAATGTATATCTTTATCTGTAATTTGTCCATTGTAGACATATTATTTACTTCAAACACAGTTCCTAAATTACTGCACATGTTATTGTCCGGAAATCACTTTGTCTCCTTCTCACAATGTTATACTCAATTCTACATTTATTTCGCAGTGGCGACTGCAGATGATATTCTTCTATTCCTTATGGCTTATGACCGATATGTCGCTATCTGCCTCCCCTTACATTATCATCATATCCTGGGTCAGAGAAATTGCATCCTGATAATTGTTGGATTATGGACAGTCACCTTTTTAAACTCTTTAATATTATTAACCTCAGCTTTGTACATGTCCTCCTGTCACTCCAACCTCATCCACCAGTTCTTCTGTGATATTAAGTCACTAACAAAGATCACTTGTACCACCACACCAATGTTTAATGTTATTGCAGGCACAGAGATTTTAATGTTTGCATTTATTCCGATGATGTGCATTGTTATTTCTTACATTAACATTTTCTCCGTCATCTCTAAGATGAAATCAAATGAAAGCCGAAAAAAAGCCTTCTCCACCTGTTCCTCCCACGTGACTGTTGTATGTCTTTACTATGGAACATGCTTAGTAGATTATCTATTACCACCTTACTCTGATGTTCTGGAGTTACTCTCCAATATAGTATTTGTCACTATCATTCCTATGATGAATCCTGTCATCTACAGTCTCCAGAATTCCAATGTAAGATCTGCGTTACAGAGGATGGTGAAGAAAATTTTTGATTCTAAAGAACAGATTTGAATGGAATCACAAAATAAAATAGAAAACTGTAGAAGAATTCTTTACAAAAGTCCTGAACTTAATGTATGTTAATCATCGAACCACTCGACCATTTAAGTAGTTGTTTATCTGTTTATTTATTTTTTGAATAAAAGCTCTGATTGTTGCAAAATGTACATTCTTTACCAATTCCCAGCAGCTCCTATTCTGTTGTTTTCTGGTCCCTACCCCAACTCCATCAATCTGCACATCCCTATCCCTCTCAACACTGAGGAAATGACCGTTGCTGCAATGGTGATCTGAACATCAGAATAGGAGCTGCGGAGGAATGGAAATGTGATTGTTTTCATATACAATATCAAAAAAACAGGAAGCCATACCTCTATACCGTAAGTGTAAACCTTGGGTTACCTGTAATCCATTCATCAGCCAGTGCCGCTCCTCCACCCCCGCCTCCTTGTTCCTAATTATTGAAGGGGACACTATCTGTTTTCAGGGGCATTAACTATTTCTGCAGTACAGTATTAGGGAGCACAGTGGATACAGCATTGTGGGTGGTAGGATGAGGTGTTCAGATGGTGGGAGGATGATCGAAAAGTAGGAAACTAAGATGTCTGTATGTCAAAGAGATGGCTGAAAGAAATCATGATGGGGTCTGTTCGAAAGAATAAGGAAAGAGACTATCAAGATCAGAAGAGACATCACTAGATGTAAGAGATATGGGGAGCTTTATTACCCTGTATGTTTTGTAGTGATGTTTTGCAAGTATGTCTTTACCAGTAGGGTTGGGGGAATGGGTTAGATTGAGAACTTGTCATTGGGGAGGGCATTTCAATTTTCGCCTCAGGCAGCAGAGGTGCAGGGATGACACTATACAAAAACCACCAAACACTGACCATATGGAGATAGATGCCTGCACTATACAGGAGCTCTGCTGACCGTTTAAGTGAATACAGTCCAGTTATTTCCATCAATCACAGGTGATATAATTTTTTCACTTGTTCTATCTGGGTCAGATTACCAGGAATATTTCGTCCAGCCATGATCTGTGTTTGCAGACTTTCCTTCCAAACTATCCTTGGCTCCCTCCTTGGTTTTTCCCATTCTACACAAACTCTCTATTCTGCTGCTATATTCAGTTCTATGCTTGTCATTTCCCCAACTGCACCTATGTTTTAGCTGTAGTTACCCCAAAAAATACTGCCAGGCAGCGCCGTGAAAACATTAGTGCCAGACAGTGGCAAGAAAATAACAGTAATAGTACCCCTTTAGGCACCACATAGTAAATATGCCTCCCATCAGTAATAATGTCTCCCGAGCACAGTAATAATGTCCCTTTTGTGACCCTGTATAGCAGTAATATCCACTGATGTGCACCATACACAGTAACAATGCCCCTTTTTTGCCCTAGATAGTAATAATGACCCCCTTGATCTGGGTGCACATGAGCTGTGCCCAAACCATTCAAAGTAGGTGTCAGCTGTAATATACACCTGCAATGGCAAGAATCATAGATAACTTTGATTCAGGTTCTTTAACCTCTAACATGTACAGGTCCATGCTGATGGGCTACCATAACAGCTGGGGGCCTAACGATGGTCTGTCATAGACCAGGCCCTAATAGGCTGCCAGTCTGTGTAACACTGACAGATATAATACTGTGTAATGCAGAAGTATTGCAGTGTATTATTAAATCGATTAAAGGATTGAAAGATCTAGTCCCATAGTGGGAGTAAAAATGTAAAAAAGAAGTGTTGAAAATAATAAAAACAACCTTAATTTTTTTAAAAAACTTTTCTCCTTATACATAGTATTAGAAGTAATTTAAAGAAAAATATTAAAATACATACGTGAAATGTGAGAACATAAAAAACTATTTTGTTAGAAGTTTTTTATGGTACAAAAGTATCGCTTTGAAAATTGGTAAGATAGATCTTAGTAAAACTTTGAGTTAAGACACAAGAGACATGAATTCTGTGATATAATCATAAACATCTTTTCTCCTCCTTTTCTACTCTCAAATCCTCAGATCAGACATTTCATCAGACTCCCATATCAGAACATTACATCAGGCCTCAGATCAGATCTTAAAGATGAAAAAGATGTTACTTATAAAATGAAAAATACATTTTTTAAAACTTTTTTTAAGAAATATAAGTGAATTAACCACTTCTGTGATATAATCATAAACATCTTTTCTCCTCCTGGGTAATTATAAATCTCTGATCATCACCCGGGATTGTCCCAGCACAGTATAAATCTACTACACAGCTCCCACTCACTTCCAGTCAAGGATTTTACATTAGGACAAGCCTGCTGTTACTATACTGGTAAGTCCACCTGACACTGACATTTCTAAAAAAATATTTTTCATCAGACCCCCATATCAAATTCTCAAATCCTCAGATCAGACATTTCTTAAGACTCCCATATCAGAACATTACATCAGACCCCTATATCAGGACATCAGATCAGACCTCAGATCAGATCTTAAAATAAAAAGCTACTCTAACCTCTGCTGCACCATAGCTCCTCTCTGGGTCTGGCGGTCTCTGCAGAAGTAGCGCTTCCCTGTCACCTGACTTCCATAATGGCATTCGCTTTAAAAGGCACATGGTCATTTTCCCCCAAATTTGCGGGGTGAAAAAGATGTTACTTATAAAATGAAAAATAAATTTTTTAAAACTTTTTTTTAAGAAATAAAAGTGAATTAACACAGTCAGGATGGTCACAGCGATCTGCAGTCCCATATGTATACAGCGGATTTAAGTTAATAGCTTACTGCCCCATCATATAAGGTCATGTAGAGATAAGCAAGGTATTATAGAAATTTCATGTTTCGTATCTTGCATGAGACCTAAATTTAAAAGTCGACTTAAAAATGTTCTTAAAGGTAAAGCAAAACCTTAGAAAACAGATCTCAATAATCTTAAAATCATTATTTCTGGACACAAGAGAAATGAATTATGTGATCGGATCATAAACATCTTTTCTCCTCCTGGGTAATTATAAATCTCTGATCATCGCCCCGGGATTGTCCCAGCACAGTATAAATCTCCTACACAGCTCCCGCTTCCAGTAAAGAATTTTACATCAGGACAAGCCTGCTGTTACTATACTGGTAAGTCCATCTGACATTGACATAATTTAATATAAATTACATTTAAAAAATTATTATACTACATAGGACAAATAATTGGATATTGAAAATAAAACTCAAAAGAAATTATTTATGTTAAATCTAGGATTTAACAAAAAATTTCACTGAATATTCTGTGCTTTTTGAGGACATTTACTTTATTGGTGGGTCAGTATACAGTAAGTGGGGTATTTCTTCCTTTATTTAATATATATATATGATTAAAATATGTAATTAAATTAAAAGTACACTTGAAATGCACAAGGTTTGACAATTTTACGAGGAAAATTATTTCTATAATCGAGCATTAGGTTTCATTTCACTGTTTTCTGCCTTTATAATGGCAAAAAGGATAAGCTGAAAACATCCTAAGTGGATAGAGGAGTAGATATGAGGCGAGCTGAAACATCCACTGGGGGAATAACCATAGCTTTATACTCCAGTTTAGGTTCATATAATAAAAAAAAAAACATTGAGGGCCAAGATTTATAATAAAGCATTCCAGGTTAACAAAGAGCTAAATAGGAAATATAAACATTACGTAAAGTTAAAAAAATTAGTCACAGAAAATCAAATTGCTAAGAATGCTAAAATAAAAAAAGGTAACGCTAACTCTCTAAAAGAGGATCCTTTTAGGATTAGCCTTTTATCTGCATAGTCGAATCGCTTGTTTACTGTATGCACACAGCTGATATCACCAGTCCTGTCTGTGTACCTCTTCCTCCAATGATTTCGCATTTTTTGCAAAATCACTTTTTAACTGTTTCTATTATATGAACTAATAAAGTATATGCACTATTGTAATTGTGTGCAGTCTGGTACTTTTTGTAGGTTTACATAATTTATTATGTGGGTAGGTATGATTATGAAGATACCAAATTTTTTGTTACGTTTTACCACTTTAAATTTTCTTTTACAAAAATTGCTTTGTTTCACCATATTCTGACACCCACAATTGTCTTATTTGTTGCTGACAGAGCTAGGTTTTACAGGGAAACTTTTACAGATTTTATTAGAAATGAGCGAAGTTTGGAGAATTTTGATTCAGCAACTTCGCCGAAGTCAGCCTGGAAATTTGATGTATTCCGGATTAATTTGTCATGAACTGCTATAAATGAGGTATACCCAGGCCACTTTGCCTTAGGGTGCGACCACATGGAGCGGCCATGCTGCGGGTGAGTTTAGGTCATGCTGTGGTGAAGAACTTTGCAGATCCGCAAAACACGGATACCTGCCATGTGCATTCTACATTTTGCAGTAACTAACATCCAGCCTTCTATAGAACTATCCTATCCTTGTCTGTAACACAGACAAGAATAGGACATGTTCTATTTCTTGCAGGTGCCGCCAGAAAGGACATTTGGATGCGGACAACACACAGTATGCTGTCCCCATCTTTTGCTGCCTAAGTGAAATAAATGGGTCCGCATCTGATCCGCAAAAAATGCAGATTGGTTGCGGAAAAAAACAGCGGCCGTGTGAATGAGCCCTAAGCAACATAAATAACTTTGCTTTCTTCAGGTATGGCCACATGTTCGGGTCTCTTTACGCAATTTTTAAAGTCAAACCAGGAATGAATTTAAAAAACAGGAAAAGTTATATCTGCCCTTTATCTTTTCTCTCTTTTTATGTTCTACTCCTGATTTTTTGTATGTTCTACTCCTGATTTTGGTTTTCAAAACAGCACCAAAAATTTAGAATGTGTGGGTGTACCCTTATAAAGACTATTTACTCAAAATTCACGAAAAATGCATTACTAATTTTTGGCAAGTGACACATAAAATATGTTTATGTAGGTAAAGCAAAATATACACAAAACATAGAATCATAATAGAAAACCAGAGCTGGGTTATATCTAATAAACCTACTGTACATAGATCTCTCCCATGATCTATTTATCCCCAGGACCGTGACGAGGGGACATCCTCTGCGTTTAGAGGAAAGAAGGCTTGTACACAAACATAGAAGAGGATTCTTTACAGTAAGAGCAGTGAGACTATGGAACTCTCTGCCTGAGGAGGTGGTGATGGTAAGTTCACTATAAGAGATCAGGAGGGGCCTGGATGTATTTCTGGAGGGTAATAATATTACAGGTTATAGTTACTAGAGAGGGGTCATTGATCCAGGGAGTTATTCTGATTGCCTGATTGGAGTTGGGAAGAATTTTTTTCCCTAAAGTGAGGAAAATTGGCTTCTATCTCACAGGGGTTTTTGCCTTCCTCTGAATCAACTTGCAGGATAACAGGGAGAACTGGATGGACAGATGTCTTTTTTTGGCCTTATAAACTATGTTACTATATTACAAGGAATGCCACTAGAATCATCAGGAATAAGCACTGGATTACCAGGGATGACCAGATGATCGACTTTTAACATGTGCTGGAATCTACGTATGATGCATTTTGTGTTTTTTTTCTAGAAAAAGATAAAACTACAAATGAAGAATGAAACATCCATCAAATATTTTTATATGTTGTCATTTTCTGGGAAGACAAGTAATAAACCGCTCATCACCACTTTCTTCTTCTTGATTTATCTGGTCGTAGTCCTTATCAATTCCTCCATTATCACAGTCATATGTCGGGAAGTTCAGTTACATGAACCAATGTATCTCTTTATCTGTAATTTGTCCATTGTAGACATATTATTTACATCCGTCACGGTTCCTAAATTACTGCACATGTTATTGACCGGAAATCACTTTGTCTCCTTCTCACAATGTTATACTCAGTTCTACATTTATTTCGCACTGGCGACTGCAGATGATATTATTCTATTCCTTATGGCTTATGATCGATATGTCGCTATCTGCCTCCCCTTACATTATCATCAGATCCTCAATCGGAGAAATTGTATCCTGATAATTATTGGATTATGGACAGTCACCTTTTTAAACTCTCTAATATTATTAACCTCAATTTTGAACATGTCCTCCTGTCACTCCAACCTCATCCACCAGTTCTTCTGTGATGTTAAGTCTCTAACAAAGATCAATTGTACAACTACACAAATGTTTAATGTTATTGCAGGCATAGAAATTGTAATCTTTGCATTTATTCCCATGTTTTGCGTTTTGATTTCTTACATTAACATTTTCTCCGTCTTCTCTAAGATGAAATCAAACGAAAGCCGAAAAAAAGCCTTCTCCACCTGTTCCTCCCACGTGACTGTTGTATGTCTTTACTATGGAACATGCTTAGTAGATTATCTTTTACCAGCTTACTCTGATGTTCTGGAGTTACTCTCCAATACAGTATTTGTCACCATCATCCCCATGATAAATCCTATCATCTACAGTCTCCAGAATTCCAATGTAAAATCTGCATTACAGAGGTTGGTCAAGAAAATGTTTTTTTTCTAAAGAACAGATTTGAATGGAATCACAAAATAAAATAGAAAACTGCAGAAGATTTATTTATAAAAGTACTGCATTTTATGTAAGTAAATCATTTAACCAATGGACCATTTAAGTACTTATTCACCTGTTTATTTTTTTAAATGAAAGCTCCACTTGGTGTAAAATACACATTCTTTACCAATTCCCTTTACCTCCCAATCTGATGTTTTCTGGTCCCCCCATCACCCCCAACCCCATCAATCTCCATATCCCGGTCCCTCTCAGCACTCAGGAAGGAATTGACTGCTTAGCCAATTAGTTGCTGCAATGGTGATCTGAACATCAGAATAGGAGCTGAGGGGATTGAAAATGTGATTGTATTTACATATAATATGTAAAAAACAGGAAGCCATACCTCTATACTGTAAGTGTAAACCTTGCATTATCTGTAATCCCTTTGTCAGCCAGTGCTGCTCCACCATCCCTGCCTCCCCCAAGTACTCTAATCACATTTGTTCCTAGTTTTGCAAATGAATTATCCTACATATAGATTAATCCAGCATCCCGACTAATTGCAGATTGGCAATACATCTATGAACATACACTACTCACAAAAAGATATGGATATTTGGCTTTCGAGCGAAATTTATGGAAAATGTAAAAAGTTCACGCTACAGTAATATTATATCATGAAAGTAGGACTGTGACGAATCCCACACCTCGCAGCCCACCTGACGTCAACTACGTCGAGCCGACACAGTTTGGTTACATCACTGGTTACCAAGACGTGACATTACGCTCTCCCTGGGAGCACATAAGGTCAGCTTGGTACAGTTTACACAGGTACAGGGAGGCCCTGGAAATGAGAGGGGATGGTTCACGCTGCCACTCCAAAATGACAAGCTGAGAGAGCCTTTTCACTGCCCCGGTGAAACAGAGCTTTCTCAGCCCGGTTGACTGTCATCATCGTTTTATAAAAGCCCAGTCCACTAACGGGATTATATCGGGTGAGAAACCAACCCGCAGTAGCGTACAATATTGCCGAACATGGATGTGGAGATTCATGATCTACAAGAACAGCACAACATTAAATTATATATTTAATTGCCTTAAGGGCACACTAGATATAACAAGATATACAGAGAATATATACAGTGGTCTGAGGTGCAAATACAGGTGGTATGATACAAACAGAGTTAAACAGAGCAATAGTCAGTTACCAGGTGGATGAGTTGTCCAATGGATTATGATGTAAGGCCTGGCTATAATAACATGGGAGGGAAGTGAAGTCTGCAGTTGGTCCACGGTCCCTCCAAACACATTATTCGATGTGACCCCCTTTCAGAAAAAGACACAGGCCTCTGTCCTGAGTGGCTTTTTCACCTGTAGCTGGCCACTCCCCTCCCTCCGGGATGAGTTCACCCTCCCTTCCTGGACCTGGTAGCCAAAAGACCCACAAAAATCATTATGGCCCATAGCTCCAGAGCAGAAGGTCACAGGGAAGTGGTTCTGGTGCCAACAAACATGAAACATTTATCAAGTTCCTGCTTGGAGATCTCTGTATCTTTGCCTCTGACATGTGATCGCTAACCTATGACCATAGGCATATGTGCCTTGGCCTCTGTGTCGCAAATATATAACTGGTTTATGCCTGTGATGGATGGGCAATTCATAATTCCTTATGAACTCCTGGTTCCGTGCTTTTTGGGATTCCAGTGATCTGGCTATGAAGCTGACGCTTCCCTGCTTAACTGCTTAGGGGCTCTTCATGTAAGACTGCCGTCTGATTAAAGTGTGAGATATACACATGTGGTCTGCTTTGAAGGCAGGACCCCTGCGGTGTTTACTCCATCTGCTAGTTGACAGCAAATGGCTAGGATTTAGATCATGGCTAGCATTGATCATATTTCCACATTCCTCACAAGGACATTTCAATTGAAGCAGCAATTTATTGAAACAAAAGTCAACACCAGTGGTGGGTATACCAACCAAAAAATGTCAGTGTCTCCATAACTTATCATGTGGCCTTGAGCATCAATTACAGCTTGACAACGGCATCTCATGCTGTTCACAAATTGAATACTGTTGTCTGCTGAGGCATGGCATCACACTCTGCCAGCTAGTTTTCAGGCTCCTATCCCTATCCTTATGGCAATAATCCAGCAGCCATGATTTATCCATCCACCATGTTCGGCCCATCTGGTTTAACCCTAAT
>ONZH01006737.1:0-14597 GCA_900303285.1 Rhinella marina
GGGCACTCCTCTGGCTCTTCCAGCGAAATCCTTGCCCCAGCCTGCCCCCCCACCTACAGGCCCACTCTACAAACAATTTACCCGGAATAGGGGACGTATTAGATGTTGTACTGATGTTTTTTTTGTTCTTCTTTTAATTGCCTCCTGACCTGTGATAGGCAGAGCATGGACACGTCCCTTAGCTGCAGTGGGAAAGACACTCCCTGGCCAGAGCAAGCTCTTTTTCCGTTTTCCGTGGTCGAAAAATCCATGAAATATAAGGTCCCAAGATAGGGGACGTATACGGTATTAAACTGAGAAGAATCGATACCATACCGGTTGATGCAACAGTTTTTACAAATCCTTCTGGCTGTTGTCACCACCACACGCTAGCCCAGGGGGCACTCCTCTGGCTCTTCCAGCGAAACCTCCTTCCCCCCCACCTACAGGCCCTCTCTCAAACATTTACCCGGGTAGGGGAACGTATTAGATATTGTACTGATTCTGAATTGCCTCCTGCGATAGACGGGAATCGAACCCGGATCAACTGCTTGGGAAGTAGCTATGCTCATCACTATACCACCAGCAGGCACAGCAACTGATAAGAACAGATACTAAACTTGATTTCAGCTGCAGTGCCAGCATGAGCAGTGGTGTCACCTGCAGGCGGTGATGGACCTTCGTTGCACCTAGTTGGGTGCTTCCCTAACATGTGATGGGTATTGCCTCGCCTTTCTTGGTCTGGGTGAGCACAATTGCCATGAGGGTAACCACCAGGCTGTTGCCTGAGGATTTGGGGTAATGGTGGGATTAAGCAGCCTCAGAGGCATCCATGCATGCTGCCCCTGCTGTTTCCTGTCCATTTCCGTGGTGTTTCCATCATTTTCTGAGGTTTCCAGGTTTTCAGGCAAATTTCCCTGTGCAGAGCTTTGGTCCCCCGCAAAAATGCTCGAGTCTCCCATTGACTTCAATGGGGTTCGTTATTCGAAACGGGCACCTGAACATCGGGAAAAGTTCGACTCGAATAACAAGCACCCGAGCATTTTAGTGCTCGCTCATCTCTATCCTTAACCTTTTATTCCCATAAGGTATGTACCTCTCACATTTAGATATTAGGATGCTTTTAAAAATATCCCATTTTGTGGCTGTATTTTTATTTTTGAGGACTTTGTCCCAGTTAGTTAGGCCTATGGCCTCTCTTAGTTGACTAAATTTAGCTTTTTTGAAGTTTGGTATTTTTGTTCCTCCCTGAAGAAACGCTCTTTTGAATGACAGTTGGAAGTTTATTATATTATGGTCACTATTTCCCAGGTGTCCCCCGACCTGCACATCTGTTATTCTGTCAGGTCTATTGGTTAATACTAAGTCCAGTATGGCCGTCCCTCTAGTCGGGTCCTGAACCAGTTGGGAAAGGTAATTGTCTTTGGTTTTTTCCAAGAACCTGTTTCCTTTATGAGATATACAGGTTTCAGTTTCCCAGTCTATATCTGGGTAGTTGAAATCCCCCATAATAACGACCTCAATATGTTTTGCCGCCTCGTCTATTTCATTTAGAAAGTAGATTTTCTGTGGACTCTGGTATATTAGGTGGTTTATAATAAAGTCCTATTAGTATTTTATTGTTTTTGGCTCAATTTATTTCTACCCACAGTGACTCCACATCTTCATGTCCCTCACTTATATCTTCCCGCAATGTGGGCTTTAGACAGGACTTTACATAAAGGCAGACCCCTCCCCCTCTCCGGTTTTGGCGATCCTTTCTAAACAGACTGTAACCCTGTACGTTGACTGCCCAGTCATAGGTATCATCCAGCCATGTCTCAGTTACTCCCACTATGTCATAGTCCTCCTCACACATCACCAATTCCAGTTCACCAGTTTTATTAGTCAGGCTTCTGGCATTAGTGTACATACAGTTAAGAGGTCTATGTATATTTTTTCCCCTACACCTTTCCTTCTGCACTGTTCTAGTTCCTCCTTCCATTCCTCCCCCAGTTCCATTACCTTTCCCCAGGTCTCTATCTGCACTATCTTCTCCATCTATAATGTAGTTACCCTCCCCCCAGTCCCTAGTTTAAACACTCCCCCAGCCTTCTAGCCATCTTCTCCCCCAAAAACAGCTGCCCCTTCCCCATTGAGGTGCAGCCCATCCCTACGGTAGAGCCTGTAGCCGACAGAGAAGTCGGCCCAGTTCTCCAAGAACCCAAATCCCTCCTTCCTACACCAGTTCTTGAGCCACTTGTTTACCTCCCTAATCTCCCGCTGCCTTTCTTGTGTGGCTCATGGTACAGGCAGTATTTCGGAAAACACTACCTTTGTATATACATGTATGTGTATGTTACGTGTGTGGGTAAATATATATATATATATATATATATATATATATATAATATTTACATCCGGCTATACTGCATTGTGCATTTGTGTGGGTGTATATATGTGTATGCACACATTTGTATACATCTATCTATCTACTCATGTATTTACTCTTTTATCTGCATTTATTTATTTATCTGCAATATCATCTGCATTTATCTATTATTTTATCTGCCTATATTTATTCATTCATTATTCATGTACTTATTTATCTGCATTTACCCATTCATCCATTCATGCATTGATCTATCTATACACCACACACCATATGTCATAGCAGGAACACACAATACAAGTCCTCCCTACCAGTCAAAACACAGAGTTTTCAGAAAAAGTCACACAAGCCACACTGTATGACCACCAGAAACGGTATATCAGTCGATAACAAGGACTTTCCCTCTCTCAAAATCTACCCCCTAATGTGGCATATCCACAAACAAAAACACTCATAGGGCTAATCCCCATTTTTTGTCCCAAAGACAAACGTATTAATGTAGTAAAAATAGGGATATGGAGCCACCAGATATGGAGTCACCAGTCCATTAAGCTCCCCATCAAAAAGGGCATCCAGGCTACATCGCATAAGAGAGCTACACCATGTTCAGTAGCGCGATCCCCCTCATGACTGATGCTCATGCACCCCGCGCATCCCGCGGCATCAAATCAAGACACCTTCAATATTTTTTATAAAATTGATGACTTCAGGAGGCTCCTTACCCGAAGTGAGTCTCCACAGTTCATCCTTAACAAATCCCTCTCACTTATGTTTTCACCTCAAAGGCTCTCCGATGTGGCGTGCGCACACATACAGAACCCCCCTCCCCCACATGAGATATACAGACACCAAAAACCAGCATTTCCATCCTTTATTACCAACTTTATCACTGAACCTTAAAGCAAATATTACACCCAATAAGGGGAGAGAAACAGCCGCAACATATCTTATGAGGATACGGCACTCAGCGCTTCCAATATAGCGCTTACAACACTGTACAAACATAGCAAATTCTTTCTTGTTACGCTCCCACACAAGATAGGACAGTGATTGATCCTACATGTCACTCATTGTGAGAACGCCCACAACCCACTCCCCCTGTGGCCTGCGCGCCAAAACAGACTTTTTTAAACATAAGTTGTCTTCACTGATGCACTTGTATTGTCCTGACGAAGAGGGAACTCTTACCCTCAATGCGTTGACACCTTGTGAATAAAGATCAACAACTACTCCATTGCCTACAGTAGTTCCGTTTTCCACCAAGCAGCGCTGGAACATAGCGGTCCTTTTTTCTACAGCTTGCTGCTGTATACCTTTGGATTTACATACCCGGCACACACCTCTTGAATAGAGGCAACACTGGGAGACCGAGGCTGCAGCTTGGAAGATACCGCATGCTGGTCGGTTACAAAAAAACTACCAGCAAAGCTATCTACAGTAGCTGTGACTCCTCACAACTACATAAGGTGAGCATACTTTATTCTCACATCTATTAATTTGACCGACTGACACCACACATGTGGCGCTGCCTCCATCCTTTTTTATCTTACACCTAGGGGTAACTATGTCCCCCACTGCACTGAACACCCACTCTGATGCCACACTACTTGCTGGCCAGGAAAACCCGCCCATGGCAAACTCGGTCAGTTGCAGCCACACTTAAAGTTTGCATGTCCAGTAGTCCAAGGGATCTTGGATCAAGGGTGACAGGATGCAGTCCAAGTATGCCACCACCTGCTGGTTGAGGTTCTTCTGCATGTCCTGCTGCTGTTGGGTGGTTTCTTCAATAGGCGGCTGAAGAAAACCGCTTATCTTAGACTCCAGACTGAAGTTGCTGCATATGGAGCTGGTGATGCTCCAGCTTTCCCCTCACCAGTCATGGCAAAGGAACATGAGCCCAGAGGATCCCCCCGCTCAAACCCTTCTGAGGATGGGTGATGGCACTCATAGGCAGTGACCAACTGACTACACAGCATGTCTGGACTGTAGTAGTCCATTTTTGCATCCCTCTCAAAAGGTAGAAAAAAACTCAGTTTTTTGACCGGTAGCGAGGGTCTAACAATGTGAATAGCCAGTAGTCATCCCTCTGCTGTATCCTGACAATGAGGCTTTCACTACATAAACATGACAGCATGCATCTGGCCATTTGAGCATGGGACTTGGAAGGCCTCCCTGCCTCCATCTCCACTGCATACTACCACATTCTGTTGAGGTCATCTGCGTTGTCTTCGTCATCGCCCTCCAGATCCTCATGCTCTTCCTGCTACTCTCCTCTCTCTTGGGCAGATCAGCCACCTAGTTGTGTATAAAATTCCTGGGCGTTTATATCCTCCTCCTCCTCTGCCAGTTCATCCTCCTCAGGGTTCAGGAGGCTGTAAAATGTAGGTCCCACGTCTTCTGTCCCCTCGCTAATCTGATTTGCAAGCATCACCTCCAGAATGTGAAGGAGTGGAATTACATCATTCATCCCATAGTTCTGCCAACTGACAAATAAAGTGGCCTCCTTAAAGGGCCTACATGTATGATCTGCTGCTGGCTAATGTAGAGCTAACATCAGGGAGTAGACCTGTCTGTCTGCAGCATTAATAAATCACCTTCTTCTGCTCGTACAGGCAGTCTAACATATGGAGTGTGGAGTTCCAACAGGTGGAAACGTCACATATCAGGCGATGTTGGGGGAAAAGCATTTTGCCTTTGCAGCTCAAGGAGGTGATTAGCATGGTAAGAGTGGCTGAAGTGCATGTTTCCTGGATATTTTTAACAGCTCTTACAGTTCAGTGGAAGACTTGAGGAACCGGGTGACAATGAGATTGAAGACGTGCGCCATGCCTCCCTGATGCAGCGCTGACAAAATGTTCTTCCCGGTATCATTAATCATGGTTCCTATCTCCAGTGGGCAAGGTGACATGGTGCCGAACCACATGACAACGACTAGTTTTGCATAGGTGATATGCTGGAGGACCACTGTGAACGGTGCCTAGAGGGGAGGGGTGAGGATGAAGAGGCAGAGGAGGACATTGACACAGAAATCTCAGCATTACAATGCAGAGACAGCATTGCCATCACCTGGCCAAGTTGTTGGTGTGCCTGGTCCGGAACCACATTTACTTAGTAGGCTGTGAACAAAATACATTGTCCTTGACTATAGTTACAACTCCATACATCAGCGCTGGAGCGAACTCTACCACACACCTAGTGGCCCTAGGACTCGCCCACCTTCCGCTCAGTGTATGTGTGCAGGGCTGGCACAGCGTTTTTGGAAAAATAATGTTGACTTGGGCCTCTCTGCCTTGGGTGGGCAGAAGCCATCATTTTTCTAAAATGTTAAGAGTTAACTACATGGAAATGGAGGGAATGTAGAACCATCAACTTACAGGTGCACGTTCAGCTTCTGTGCTGTTGGACGCATACAGTTGTCGTTTTGCAAACACCTCAGTGATCGAATGCTGTCGAAACATTACAAGGAGTAGAAGGAGCATCATATGCAATAGACAACATTGAAGTTGATGGGAAGGAATGACAGTTTAGTCTTCTGACTTTGTCAAGCCCTGACTGCTGGAGAGGGGGTGCAGGCTGGTGGGAGATGCAGCGGTTGCTGCATCAGGCTGTAACACTAGACAAGTGGCGCAGTTTTCCCACGCCACTTTATGGTGACGCTCCATGAGTCAACATTAGTACCCTGGTCGTGCTTCACCTCCTGCCCAAACATCCTGCATACTACCACACTAACATCCCCATGCAACTTGGTGAAAAATTTCCCCAACCGCGAGTATGGAATTTTCCATATAACTCTGCGTGATGCCTGCCTGCCGCTGCTTTTAGTAACCTCTGCGCTTCTAGTGTGTTCCTAGCAGGTAGTTTCCTGAGTAGCAGACCCCTGCTGCGTTTGGCTGCAGATCTCCCACTGCTTCTCTCCCAGGCTCGTTTCCACCCTGCTGTCTCACGGGCACACTGCCACCCTCACTTCCTGATGATGACAATGCTCACTCTTCACCCACTGCCACATGCGATTGGTGACATCATAATCTATATCTGCTTGGTCATCACTTGTGTCACCCTCACCTGTCTCTTGTGCACATCCCTGACCTCTCGCAGCAATCTGCTCCAATCTGACTGTCATCATCGGTAGCTGCACGCCTAGAGGAGTCAGCAACAGACCTCTCCTCCAAGTCTGTGCCGGCCTGTAACTGCTGACTGTCCCAACAAAGCTCATCCTCTCTGAAAAGCGGAACAGAGCCAGTGGCATACATTACTTGGCTAGCAGAAGGAGTAGCAAAAGCAAGAAGCAGGTTCAAGACTAGTGAGGGCACAGAGGCAGTTCCTGGGTCATGCCAACTAAGCGTGGGGTCAGAGGAACCAACCAATTTCTGGCTGTGTGTATCTGTTGTCACTTGACATGACACTGAAGAGTGAGTCAACCATTCTAGTACAGCAGGATTGTTGGTCAAAACAGTAACTGTATCAGTAATGTATCGACTTAACTAGGAGTGTGGCAGCAGTTCAACAAGATAAATGCAGAGATATATTAGACCGCCCTTTAATGCTAAAGCACGGTAATTCTATGTATAAAGTAACAAATTAACTCGGAATGTGGTAGCAGTTCAACATGATGCACACAACGATATATTAGACCACCCTTTAATACTGAGGTACAGTAAAGGATTTCTCCGTGTGCTTTCCCTGCAGTCTCTAAAATCTCTCCCTACGATATCTCCACACTGTCCCTGCACTCTCCCTATTCAATATGCTTCTTTTCATAGCTTTCTATAACACTGTCCCTAGCACATAAGGGTTTGTCAGGTCTCTCCATAGTGAAAAGGCAGAGAACACGTGTGATGGGGGTTTTATAGGGCTGTGACATCACAGGCGATGAAACAAGCAAACAAATGGCAAATAGGACATTTTGTTTTTTTTTTCGTTACACTATTCACTGTATGGCATTTTGGGACATAGCGATGCCTATAATGAAGATTTATTTATTTTTTAATGGAGAAATGGTTGATTTCAGTTTTTCTATACTTTTATTTTTCACATTTTTCAATTTAAAAAAACAACATTTGTTTACACTCTTTTCTAGTCCCCCTAGGCACCTTTAACATGTGATCGTCTGATTGCTTCTCTCATTGATTTAATATTGCAACCTATGGAAGATTCAGTGCGCTCTATGGCAGGGCTTAAAACAAACTTCACTATGACAGGTCTTGGAGCCTTCAGGAGGCCCGAGGCCACCATAGCAACTGAATGGCTCCTCGATCTCAGGAACGGAGGAGCCACTCGGCCCCAGGTAAGCACAACACTCTTTGGGAAAAGACCATTTAGATGCAGTGGTCGTAAATAACCATAGCAATTGTGGTGTTAAATTTCCGTGAACTATGTTATTGCTAGACTATGCCTCTGGGTGTCTGCAAGTCCTGGCTTGCGCAGTAAAAGTACGGGACAAGTTAAAATGTATAAGGAATCATCTACACTGATAATTTTTCTGGGGAAGTACACCTCAGCAATCTTGTGGTCGAGGACTGGCCTAATTTACATGGAATAAGATCAAATCTCGGGTCATTTTGGGGAGGACATTCTGCTTTATCGTTGCAATGTAAGTTTCAGAATTAATTTGATTTATTCACAGCTCATGGCCATACAGTAAACTGGAGTGTGGTACAAAACATCTCCACTCCAATGCTGTCTAATTTCTAGGTTTTTTACAAGGCCCATATGCAGCACAAGCCTACAGGTTCCTTGCCACAAATTTATCTTGTGCACCATGTGGGAGCAAATGCAGAGAGGCCAAGATGTTAGTCTTTGTCGCTGACCTGACCACCTTGCCCAATTGGAGTTGGCACGATGACAGCCATCAGGATATTTGCTGCTTGATGCACTTTAGCAAGTGATCGGCTGTGTGACTACTATCGCCCAGGCCAACTTGTTGTAACAAAGCATGACAATGCTTCTCTTTATACAAATGAAAAGAGGGAAGGGGAATGGGAGTGATTTTCTGCCCTGCATCTTTTGGCAGGATGTCCATATCAGAGGATGTGAAGGAGGCGGATAAGTGCCCGGTCTGGGAACCAGACCGACTCAAACGTGGGGTGTCAATAGGGTCTGGCCTTGTTGCTGTGGTGCAGCTATGGCTGTACTGTTCTTTATTGCCACCACTACCCTTCTCTTCTGATGTTAACTCCTCCTCAGCACCCTGATCCAGCTCCCAGGTTCTGTCCAACATACAATCATCTTCACCACTTTTATCAGACTGTGATGTCATTGGGGGCCCCTGGCCCCTCTTGAACTCTTTTAGTGAACTCAACTCACCATCACCACCTCCACGGGCAGAGAGTTCCATAGTCCCACTGCTCTTACCTTAAAGAATCCTCTTCTATGTTTGTGTACAAACCTTCTTTCCTCCAGACACAGAGGATGTCCCCTCATCACAGTCACAGTCCTGGGGATAAATAGATCATGGGAGGGATCTCTGTACTGACCCCTGATATATTTATACATAGTTATTAGATCTCCCCTCAGTCGTCTTTTTTCTAAACTGAATAACCCTAATTTTGATAATCTTTCTGGGTACTGTAGTCCACCCATTCCAGTTATTACTTTAGTTGCCCTCCTCTGAACCCTCTCCAGCTTTGCTATGTCTGCCTTGTTCACAGGAGCCCAGAACTGTACACAGTACTCCATGTGTGGTCTGACTAGTGATTTGTAAAGTGGCAGGACTATGTTCTCATCACGGGCATCTATGCCCCTTTTGATGCAACCCATTAATTGTCACGGGGAGCCGACGGCGCACTACCTCCGTGCAGCGCCATCGGACTCCTACTGTTGTTCAGGAGCGAGGACGAGATGTGCGTCTTCATCTCCATGACAACAGGGGTGGGGAGGACCTGGCGCGCATTCAGTCTCAGCGTGGCCAGAGTCCTCCCCATCCCCTAGGGCAGGAGGAGCTTCTGAGCGCTGGCAGGAGGGCTAGTGCTCAGCTATGAATTTGTGAGCTATAGGTCACTTGATGCTTGTCACGTGACCTACCTCTGAGTACTGGCAGGGAAGCCAGCACTTCCTGTTTCAGTTTGGGAATTAGGTCACGTGACGCCGCCCCGTCACGTGACCTATCAGGAGCCCTATTTAAACAGGCAGCCTGCCAGCCACAGGTTGCCTGTGATTACTCTAACTACCAGTCCTTGTGTTTGTGATCCTCTGCGACTTTAGTACTTGACTCCGGCTTGTGTTTTTGACCTTGTTCCTGCTCTCTCCCCTGGTTTTGACGTGACTTCCTGGTACGACTTTGGCTTGCTGACCTTCCGATATTGTGTTTGTGTTCTATCTTTGTTTATTGTGTTCTCCTCTTGGCACCCTTCCCTGTATGCCCCCTGCACTTATCTAGGCTAGGGTTTGCTGCCCAGTTATGCGCCGTTACCTAGGACAGGCCATGTAAGTAGGTAGGGACAGAGGTGGGGCTCAAGTCAGGGCTCACTCCCCCCCCCTCGTGACAGAATCACAGGACATACCAAATGGAGCCGTTGCGAGTTCTCACTGACCAAATGAGCAATATGGCTCAGATGATTCAGGATCTGGCCAAGAGACTCCAGCATCAGGAGCAGTTACAGACAGTACCTGCAGCTGCTTCCTCCATTCAGAACCCTAGTCTTGAACCCCACATTAAGCTACCCGATCGGTTTTCGGGGGACCAAAAGCTTTTCAGAACTTTCAAGGAGAGTTGTAAACTCTATTTTCGCCTGCATTCTCACTCCTCAGGTTCAGAGCAGCAGAGGGTCGAAATTATCATCTCTATGCTGCAAGGAGATCCGCAGGAGTGGGCCTTTTCGCTTCCCTCTGACTCACCTTGTTTATTGTCTGTGGAGGCATTTTTTCATGCTTTGGGTCTTCTTTATAAGGAACCTGATATGGCCGCAGTTGCTGAACATCAACTAAGAACACTCCATTAGGGTAACCGTCTAGTTGAGGATTACTGTGCTGAGTTTCACAAATGGTGTGTCTCCTTGGAGTGGAATGATCCTGCGTTAAGAAGTCAGTTTAGGGTGGGACTTTCAGATCACCTTAAGGATTTACTTGTAAGTTATCCTTCCCCGGATACCCTAGAATCGACAATGACCTTAGCCATCAGACTTGACCGACGGTTATGGGAGAGACAGAGGGAACATCTGACTGTCCCTCAAGTGGTTTTCCCGCCCGACGTTCCTCTTCAGAGACCTGCTACTGTTGATATCCAGGAGGAACCTACACAGCTTGGGATAACCGTGAGGGATCAGAGACGTCTGAAAGGGGCCTGTTTCTACTGTGGTGAGATGAATCATTGGCTTCAATAGTGTCCCAAACTTCCTCCCTCAAAGAAGGTTTTCCTGGGGAGTAAGGTATCTCCCAAGGTGGTAAGACAGAAATTTCTATTACCTATTACCATTGTTTATGGCATGTATAGGGGTTCCGGGGAAGCATTTATAGACTCTGGATCGGCATCCAACTTTATTGATTATAGTTTTGCACTATCTCTTGGGGTGCCTATAATTCCTTTAAGGATTGTTATCCGTGTCATTGCCCTTGACTCCAGCCCTCTTTCCAATGGGAGGGTGGAGTTTTGTACCCCTGAGGTTACTTTAACTGTTGGTGCGATACACTCCGAAATTTGTTCCTTTTTTATTCTGAAAAGTTTACCTGCTGATTTGATCCTTGGTATGCCTTGGTTACGGGATCACAACCCGATTATTAATTGGTCCAAAGGGGAACTGGAGAGATGGGGGATTAATTGTAATAAGTGTTGTAAGTCTGTGTTACAAGCTGGGGGTTACCGTTTATTCACCGATCCTTCCCCAGCATATCAGAGATTTTATGGATGTGTTTTCCATGTCAGAAACAGACTTCCTTCCTCCTCATAGACCATATAATTGTTCCATTGACCTCATTGAAGGATCCAAATATCCTAAGGGTCGGATTTACAATCTATCTGCCCCTGAGCATCAGGCTATGAAGGAGTATTTGAAGGAGAGTCTGCTTAAGGGGCACATAAGGCCCTCTGTGTCGCCAATGGGGGCAGGTTTCTTTTTTGTCAGTAAAAAGGATGGAGGTTTAAGGCCCTGCATAGATTACAGGGAACTGAATAAGATCACCATTAAGAATCAGTATCCATTGCCTCTCATTCCAGATCTGTTGAACCAGGTACAGGGAGCTTGCTGGTTTTCAAAACTGGATCTAAAAGGGGCCTATAATTTGATTAGAATTAGAGAGGGGGATGAATGGAAGACAGCTGTTAACACCCCGGAGGGTCACTATTAGAGATGAGCGAACATGCTCGTCCGAGCTTGGTGCTCGTTCGAGTATTAGGGTATTCGCATATGCTCGATACTCGGACGAGCATATCGCGATCCTCGAGGAAATGGCAACCTCCTCTTCCTGCATGTTAGGCGTCTTTTCTCAGCCAATCAACATGCAGGAGAGTCTTTGGTACCTCCTAGCATCACGTGGGGCCCCTACAAGTCGATAGCAGGGATTGGCTGGCCAGATCAGATGACCTGGGAATATAAGAATCTGGTCCCACGCTGCTCGCGTCAGACGCCGCCTGCATGAAATTAGGGATAGAGCTGCTGTCTGTCAGGGAGAGTGTTAGGGCCTGAATTTAGATGTTGGTTAGGCAGGAATCACCCACAAAGAACCCAACAGCCCTTCTAAGGGCTACAAGCACCTTTTTTTTGGTCTCCTCCTGGCTGCTGGCTGGGACTTGTAGTGCAGCTACCGCCATCTTGGCTGCACACTGTGCACAGCAACTGGTGGCAGAAGGGACAGCATGTGGTCCACACAGACCCAAAAGAAATTGCCCAAAGTCCTCTCAGTACTCATTTTTGCTGCTGCTGTACCTTGGCTTGCTGGGATCTGTAGTGCAGTCTAGGGAATATGTTTTTTCTCTCATTTCTATACACTACAGTCCAGTGAACAATTATGTAGTGTTCTGTACAGTAGCGTCAGTCTAGGGAATACTTTTTTTCTATCATTTCTATACACTACAGTCCAGTGAACAATTATGTAATGTACTGTACAGTAGCGTCAGTCTAGGGAATACGTTTTTACTATCATTTCTATACACTACAGTCCAGTGAACAATTATGTAGTATACTGTACAGTAGCGTCAGTCTAGGGAATACGTTTTTTCTATCATTTCTATACACTATAGTCCAGTTAACAATTATGTAGTGTACTGTACAGTAGCGTCAGTCTAGGAAATATGTTTTTTCTCTCATTTCTATACACTACAGTCCAGTAAACAATTATGTAGTGTACTGTACAGTAGCGTCAGTCTAGGGAATACGTTTTTTCTCTCATTTCTATACACTACAGTCCAGTAAACAATTATGTAGTGTACTGTACAGTAGCGTCAGTCTAGTGAATACATTTTTTCTATCATTTCTATACACTACAGTGCAGTGAACAATTATGTAGTGTGCTGTACAGTAGCGTCAGTCTAGGGAATACGCCGATTTTTATATCTCCTACAGTGCAGTGAAAAATTGAGTGGTTTGCGGTGCAATAGCCGCAGTCTAAAGACTACGTTTTTCCTCTGTCATATATACTACAGTGCCATGAGAAATTGTGTCGTGTGCTGCACACTAGCCGGAGTGTAGAAAATATAAATTTTTCCTCTCAGTCATATATACTACAGTGCAGTGCAAAATTCTGCCATTTGCTGCACACTAGCCGGAGTGTAGAAAATATACGTTTTTCCTCTCAGTTATATATCCTACAGTGCAGTGAAAAATAGAGTGGTTTGCGGTGCAATAGCCGCCGTCTAAAGACTACGTTTTTCCTCTCAGTCATATATACTACAGTGCAGTGCAAAATTGTGTCGTGTGCTGCACACTAGCCGGAGTGTAGAAAATATACCTTTTTTCTCTCAGTCATATATACTACAGGGCAGTGCGAAATTCTGTCGTGTGCTGCACACTAGCTGGAGTGTAGAAAATATACGTTTTTCCTCTGTCATATTATACTACAGTGCAGTGCAAAATTGTGTTGTGTGCTGCACACTAGCCGGAGTGTAGAAAATATGCGTTTTTCCTCTCAGTCATATATACTACAGTGCAGTGCAAAATTCTGTCGTGTACTGCACACTAGCTGGAGTGTAGAAAATATAAGTTTTTCCTCTCAGTCATATATACTACAGTGCAGTGAAAAATTGAGTGGTTTGCGGTGCAATAGCCGCCGTCTAAAGACTACGTTTTTCCTCTCAGTCATATATACTACAGTGCAGTGCAAAATTGTGTCGTGTGCTGCACACTAGCCGGAGTGTAGAAAATATACGTTTTTCCTCTCAGTTATATATCCTACAGTGCAGTGAAAAATTTAGTGGTTTGCGGTGCAATAGCCGCCGTCTAAAGACTACGTTTTTCCTTTCAGTCATATATACTACAGTGCAGTGAAAAATTCTGTCGTGTGCTGCACACTAGCCGGAGTGTAGAAAATATACGTTTTTTCTCTCAGTTATATATTATACAGTGCAGTGAAAAATTTTGTCGTGTGCTGCACACTAGCCGGAGTGTAGAAAATATAATTTTTTTCTCTCATTTATATATTATACAGTGCAGTGAAAAATTTTGTCGTGTGCTGCACACTAGCCGGAGTGTAGAAAATATACATTTTTTCTCTGTTATATATTATACAGTGCAGTGCAAAATTCTGTCGTGTGCTGCACACTAGCCGGAGTGTAGAAAATATACGTTTTTCCTCTCAGTTATATATCCTACAGTGCAGTGAAAAATTGAGTGGTTTGCGGTGCAATAGCCGCCGTCTAAAGACTAAGTTTTTCCTCTCAGTCATATATACTACAGTGCAGTGCAAAATTCTGTCGTGTGCTGCACACTAGCCGGAGTGTAGAAAATATACGTTTTCCTCTCAGTCATATATACTACAGTGCAGATGCAAAATTCTGTCGTGTGCTGCACACTAGCCCGGAGTGTAAAAAATATACGTTTTTTCTCTCAGTTATATATTATACCAGTGCAGTGAAAAAATTCTGTCGTGTGCTGCACACTAGCTGGAGTGTAGAAAATATACGTTTTTTCTCTCAGTTATATATTATACAGTGAAGTGAACAATTCTGTCGTGTGCTGTACACTAGCCGGAGTGTAGAAAATATAAGTTTTTTCTCTCAATTATATATCATACATTGCAGTGAAAAATTGAGTGGTTTTGCGGACAATAGCCGCCGTCCAAACTACGTTTTCTCTCAGTTATATATCATACAGTGCAGTGA